>LZPO01055173.1:0-10988 GCA_001675575.1 Neotoma lepida
GACACATATCTGATATGAGTCCACAATAAAAACAGACACGTTGTTCAAATCTGACGAATGATAGTTTGTATGAGACCACAGTACAGACACATATCCGATATGAGTCCACAATACAAGCAGAAGTGTTGTATAAGTCAACAGCACAAATAGACATGTTCTATCAGTCCATAATAAAACAGTTTGTGTGAGCCTGCAATACAATCAGCTGTGTGAACCCACCATATAAACAGAAAGATTGCATGAGCCTGCAGTATAAACAGAGGCTGCTATGAGTCTAAATATAAACACACATGTTAAATGACTCTATGAAATAAGCAAAGGTTATATATATGAGCCTGAAATATGAAGAGACATAGAGTATGAATCTGCAATACAAACAGATATGTTGTATGAGGCCACGAGACAGTTTATATATGAGCCTTCAATACAGACAGGTTGTATGAACCTACAATATAAATACATGTGTTCTATGAGTTTGCAACGCAAATAGAAAAGTTTTTAGAGGCCACAGTAAAAACATACATGCTGTATGAATCCACAAAACAGATACATTCTATGAGACCACAATACATACAGATATGTTTTGTTTGTGTGTGCAATACAGATATGGTGTGTATGTGTAAAAAATGCAAACAAACATGTCATGAGTCTGTAATGAAAACAGGTACATTGTATGGATCCACAATACAACAGACATGTTGTATGAGCCTGAAATTAAACAGACATATTGCATAAGTCTACACACAAACAGATTTGTTGCATGACTCTATATTACAAACAGGTTTCTTGTATGAACCCTAAGTATAAACACACATGTTCTATGAGTTGATAGAACTAACACAAAGGTTCTACGAGTCTGGTATACAAACAGTCATATTGGATGAGTCTGCAATATGAACAGATACACTGTATGAAACCATACAAACACACACGTTGGAATGGGATATATCTTGTTGAGTTGTTGGTCAAAGGGGTTCCATCTACCATGAGCCCCAAGACACAGGCTATTGCCAGATCTATTAGTTACTCTGAAACATGATGGTAAGGCCCTATGCTGAAGACAAGGCTTACTTCTAACACCAAACATGGAAAAATCAAGCTGACCAACTAGAAGCTTCACCCCTATTGCCTAGTGTTCATGGTAATGGCAGGTACTTTGCATCCTACTGGAGAATAATTAATATCTCCCAACTACAAACCCCGTGACCTACAACAGGGACCTATCTGCAAGATACACCTGTGCAATAGATACACAAATTCTATGGGAGTAACCAACCACTTCCATGAGGTGGAGCCCACACTTGATACTACTGAAGTGGCCAAGAACTTGAGACTACATAGATCATGGGCCTAGGGGAAAACTTAAAACTATTATTCTGCTAAAGGAGCATAGCAATAAGATGACTCCTAATGACACACTGCATGTCTTAGTTAGGGTTTCTATTGCTGTGAAGAGACACCATGACCATGGCAACTTTTATAAAGGAAAACATTTAATTGGGGCTGGCTTACAGTTTTAGAGGTTTAGTCCACTATCATCATGGCAGGAACCATGCCAGCATTCAGGCAGACACAGTGCTGGAGAAGGAGCTGAGAGTTCTACATTTTGATCTACAGGCAGCAGGAAGTGAACTGAGATACAGTTCCTCCGACAAGGCCACACCTCCTGTAGTGCCACTCCCTATGAACTTATAGGGGTCAATTACACTCAAACCACCATACTGCTATAACCATAGAGTGACCAGTGTATCACTCAAGCCCTCACTGGAGAAGCTTGTTCTTGCGGTAGATGGGATTTATCAAAGAGATCCACAAGTGGACAAGGGAGTGAGAGACTTTGGAGCATTTAACCCCTCCCCTCAAGGCTCAGATACCTATGTGCAAGAGGAGGAAGAAAGATTGTAAGAGCCAGAGGTGGTAGATGATTCCAAAGAAACATCATCTTCCAGACACAACAGGACTGATCCACTTATGAACTCACAGAGACTGTAGCAGTACACACAAGGCATGCACAGACTCAAGCCAGACAAGATCCCAGCACAGAGAAGGGGAAGTGGACACAAAGTCCCACCTCTAATCAAGAAGCTGTTTGCAATTGATATTTACTGGGAAAAGGAGAATTGGTTTTCTCCGATGGAGTGTCACACTCCAGGGCAGGCCCATGCCCAGGAGTAGTCAGCCAAAACAAAACAGACTTCGTGCTTGTGTGTGTGTGTGTGTGTGTGCGCTTTTTGTTTTGTTAATTTTGTATTATTGGTTTTCTTTTTTAGTTTGTGTGCTTTGATTTTTAGTTTAGTTTTATTTGTTGTTCCTGGTTTCAGGGCAGGGAGAGAGAGACAGAGAGAGCAAGGGGAGCAGTGAACACGAAGTTGAGTGGGTAGGGAGTTAGGGAGGATCTGGGAGGAGTTGGAAGAAGAAAGAGAATATAATCAATAACCTTGCATAAAAAATTTTTAAATAAAAAGAATTTTTAAACTGCACATGTTGAATGAGTATAAATATAGACATGTTTGATCACAATATAAGCACAAACACTGTTTCTCCAATACAAACATCCATGAGTTCACAATGCAAATATACATGTTGTATGAGTCTACAAACAGAGATGTTGTATGAATCTATTGTACAAACATGTGTACTACATGAGTCTCTATACAGACAGATATAACCTATGAGTCCACAACAGAAGCAGACAGTTTTTATCATTCTGCAACACAGACATGTATGAACCTTCAATAGAAACATGTTGTATGATTCCATGATAAAGATGGATAAAGTCTATAAGTAATAAAGTCTATAAACAGACATGTTGTATGAGGCCACAATACAAACATACATGAGCTGTCAGGTTTTTTTTTCACTCTTTTGGGGCCTGTCACCCAGCTCCCAAATAAATACATGGAGACTTATTCTTACTTATGAATGCCCGGCCTTAGCTCTGCTTGTTTCTAGCCAGCGTTCTAACTTAAATTATCCTGTTTCTCTTTAACTACATTTTGCCTCTGGGCTTTTTACCTTTCTTTGTTCTATATATATTCTATATATATCTTTCTTTCCTTCTCACGCTGTGACTGGCTGTGTCGCTGGGTGGATGGCCCCTGAAGTCCTCTCCTCCTCTTCTCTCTCCTCGCTCTTCCCGCTCCCCCTCTCTAGATAGCTCCTATATTCTCTCTGCCTGCCAGCCCCACCTATCCTTTCTCCTGCCTTGCTATTGGCCGTTCAGCTCTTTATTAGACCATCAGGTGTTTTAGACAGGCACAGTAACACAGCTTCACAGAGTTAAACAAATGTAACATAAAAGAATGCAACACATCTTTGCATCATTTAACAAATATTCCACAGCATAAATGAATGCAACACATCTCAAACTAATATTCACAACACACATCTTATATCAGGCCACATACAAGCAGATATGTTGTATAAGTCTATAATAAAGCAACGTGTTGCATGAGAGACACATTGCATGAATCCGCAATACAAACAGACATGCTGTACAAATCTACAATAAAAACAAACAAGCTATATGAGCTTGCTATGTGAACAGACATGTCATATGAGTCCACAATACAAGCCTACCATACAAGCAGACATATTGTTTGAAACCATAAAACAAACATATATATAAAATCAGTCTGCAATATAAAGAGAACAGTTGTATAATCTCTAATACCAACCAACACCTTGTATGAGTCTGGNATATAAAAAGACAAGTTGTGATAGGCTAAGATAAAAAAAAGACATGTTTATGTGTAACACGAATTGCTAAATGGTCTTTAATAACAAACCCAGAGCCAGAAATTTGGGTAACTACTGAACGATCAGAGAGACAAATGAACAAGTCACTTCTTACCTCTAGGACTCCTCAGCCCGAACAGCTTTCCTCAGCCAAAAGCCTTTAGTTCCTGTCTCCTCGTGTCTTATATACCTTTCTCCACCCACCCATATCATTTCCGGTCTCAACTTTCCTAGTGTTGAGATTAAAGGCATGTGACTCTCAAGTATTGGGATTAAAGGTGTGTGCCACCACTGCCTGGCTCTGTTTTTCTCCTAGTCTGAATCAATCTCATGTAGTCCAGGGTGGCTTTGAACTCACAGAGATCCAGACAGATCTCTGCCTCCCGAGTGCTAGGATTAAAAGTGTGTGCCACCACTGCCTGGCCTCTATGTTTAATCTAGTGGCTTGTTCTGTCCTCTGATCTTCAGGCAAATTTATTAGGGTACACAATATATCACCACATTTATGAGACCATACTACAAACACATATGTCATATATTCTACAGTATAAACTACATGTTGTATGAGTTCACAATACATGCCAGATTTTGCAGCATTCTACAATAAAATAGACATGTTGTATTGGTCGCCAATAAAAAGACATGTTGTATGGATCTATAATACAAATAGACGTGTTGTATGAATCCACCATATAAACAAAGATTGTGGGAGACTGCAACACAAACAGATATGTTGTATGAACCCATAATACAAAAGAACATGTTGTATATGTCAACATTACAAAAACAGATGCTGACAAGACCAGAATACAGATATGTTGTATGTCCACAAGACTGTACAGACACGTTGTATGAATCTTCAATAAAAACAGTTTAAATGAATCCACAATACAAAACACAGAAATTGTATGTGTATATCACAAAAACAGCCATCATGTATGAATCTATATACAAAAGAAATGTATGAAATCACAATACAAACACCCATATTGTGTAAGTTGATAATACAGACATGTTGTATGATTCTGTAATAAAGATGGGTCCATACAATGTGTCCACAGTACAAATACATATGTTACTTGAGTCCACAATACAGAGGCATTTTTGTCATTCTATAATATATGAATATTGTATGTATAAAACACACTTGTGTATGAATCTGTAATACAGATAGGATATATGAGCCTGCAATACAGACATGTTGTATCCATCCACGATATAAATGGTCAGTTTGTGTGAGACCACAGTATGAAACACATGTTGTGTGAGTCCATAATACAAACAGACAGGTTATATAATTTGATAACACAAACAGTCCTGTAGTACATATCCACAATACAACCAAACATATTCACTGGACATGGGGTGCACGCCTTTAAGCACAGCATGCGGGAGGCAGAGACAGGCAGATCTCCATGAGTTTGAGGCCAGCCTGGACTACATAGTAAGATCCAGGACAGCCAAACCTACATAGTGAGACCTTGTCTTAAAACACAAAACAAAACAACAACAAAAGAAGGAAATGTACAAGCTCTATGGCTCTGCAATAGAGTGTTTTGGGCTGTCAACACAAACGCACATGCTGAATGCATCAAAAATAGAAATGTTGTACAAGTTGACAACACACACAGACATGGTTAATGAATCTGCAATAAATTGCTTGTATGAANGTGCAATACAAACACACATGTTGTATGAGTCCACAATACAGACAGAAGGGTTGTATGATCCTAACAGACACGTAGGGTAAATCTTCAATACAATCATGTTATATCAAGCTAAAATGCACAAAAACATTTTTATGAGCTTTCAATACAGCTAGGTTTTATGAAGCCACAGTGCAAACACCCATGTTGTGTGAATCCACAATGCAAACAGGCATGTTCTATGAGACCACAATACACACAGATATTTTGTATGCATAGTCAAGACTAACAGAGAGCATGCGACTGCAATACAAGCAGCTATGTAGCATGTGTCTGAAACACAGACAGGTAAATTGTAGGAGTCCACAGTTAAAACATACATGCTTGAATCTGCGTTACTCAAAAAGACAGTTTGGATGAGACCACAAACAGCGATGCTGTATTACTCCATAATACAAAGAGATGTGTTTTATAATTCACACAAACAGGAAAGTTGTATGAGTCTGAATTACGAGCAGACACACAGCATGAGTCTGCACTACAAGGAGATATGTTATATGACTCTATAATACTAATGCATATCTTGTATGAGTTCATAACAATCACAGACATGTTGTAACACTGTCACACAGAGAAGGTGTATGACCCTGCAATGCAAACAGATATATTATATGAGTCTACTATACAACAGACATACTGTGTCAGACCACAATACAAACACACATCAAGTTAACTAATACATCTNTTACCTCACCTTTCTTTCCCTGTGGTGTGTGTGTGCGCGTGCTTGTGTCTGTCGGCCTGCCTGCCTGCCTGCCTGTCTGTCTGCGTATTCCAGAAGTCGACATTAGATGTCTTGCTCAGGCACTCTCCATTTTGTTTTTTGAGACTAGGCCTCTCGCTGCACCCAGAACTTGCTGATTCACAAGGCTAGCTGGCCAGTGAGTTCCAAGGACCCTCCTGTCTCTGTTTCCTTGGGGCTGGGATTATAAGCACACTGTATGCAGCTTTTTATGTGAGTGATGGGAGCTAAATTGAGGTCCAAGTGCTGGCTTCACAAGCACTCCATCAAATGAGCCGTCTACCCAGGCTCACCTCACTTCTTTTTCTGCAGTGTACCTTCTGAAGGACCCTCTTAGCAACATCCAGGTATGCAGAATATTGTAACTATCCAAAGTCCAGCATTGCGAAAGAGGTCTCCAAAACCTGTTCCTCTTGTCTAACTGAAAATTTGTTCCTCTACCCCCTACTCTCAATCCCTGGAAACCACCACTCTACCCTCAGTTTCTGTGAGCTCAGCTTTAAATTCCACACATGAGTGAGGTCCTGCAGCTGCTTGCCCGCCTGTCCTGGGTGTATTTNACATGAAATGCTGCTACTCTGTTCACCCAGGTCATTGTGCATAATGCAATGGAATGCCATCCTTCAAGGGTGAATAGTACTCCCTTCTCACTCCGAAAGTCACTAGCTGGGTGACGCTTAGGTTGGACCCTCCTGCTTGGGTCTTATGACCATGCTGAGATACACATGGAATTGTAGACACACCGTTAATAAACAGTTTGCATTTCTTTTGGCAGTTGGGACATACCCTTGGTCTGTTTTCATTTTTTAAATCATTTTAAATTTTACACATGAGTGTTTTGCCTGCATGTGTGTCTATGCACCACATGTGTACCTGGTACCCAGGGAGGCTAGAAGAGGGCAAGGGATCCTGATTTTTTTGTTTGTTTGTTTGTTTTGTTTTTGTTTTTTGAGACAGGGTTTCTCTGTGTAGCTTTGGCACCTTTCCTGGAACTCACTCGGTAGCCCAGGCTGGCCTCAAACTCACAGAGATCTGCCTGCCTCTGCCTCCTGAGTGCTGGGATTAAGGGCGTTCATGGCCACTGCCAAGCCTCTTTTCCTTTTTTAGAGGAGCTCCATGCTGTTTGCCAGAATGACACCCCTGCCAAACACACACAGGGTTTTTTTTTCCTCCACATGCTCTCCCATCCCTGCCACCTTTCATCTTTCCGGTGACCAACATCCAGCAGGAAGTTCAATCTCTCTCTGAGTTTTGATTGGCTGTTGGTGACTACACTGTGCATTTTTCGTTTATCTACTTACCACTTGCTCATCTCCATCTGGGAGATGTCTTTTGAGGATTGTTGCCCATTTTTAAACGAGATTATTTCTGGTTTGGGCCGAGTTATGGGAGTTTCATCAGATGTGAGAGTTGGACATGTTGTTCCGTCTGCAGCTGTGTCTTCGGTCTATTCACTCCTCCGATATGCAGAATCTCTGGTCTGAGGGACTCCNGTGTCCTTTTGTTTGTTTGGCTTGATGGTTTTAGGTTAACCTGTCAAACTTCATTCTTCAGACTGAGGTCATGGTGTTGCTACATTTCATCTACGAATTCTACAGTTTCTGCCCTTTTATGTACGTTGAGTTGGTCTTTTGATAGGATCTGGAGTGTGGGTTATTTTTACTCTTCAGTGGAAGTCTGTTCTCCATGTCTCACGTATTGAAGATGAAGATCTAACTTCATTCTTTGTGTAGAAAGCACTATGGAGTGAGCAAGCTATGCTCTCAACACCTTTGCACTCGGTGGGACTTTCTCATCTTTGTTTAAAAATCTACTAATCACTACGAAAGACTTCCTTTCTCGGCTCTGTGCGATTCCACTGGCCCACACGTCCATTCTTACAGCAGTACTCTGCTGTTTCTGTGACTAGAACTTTATCACTGATTCCCCAGTCAGCTCATGTGATGCCTCCAGCCTTGNGCATTCTGTTCTTTCGCTTTGAGAATGTTCTGCATGAATTTTAGCATTGTTTTGTATCTCTCAAGGGTCATGGAATTTTGATAGGCATGTACTGTATCTTCGCATTACTTTGGGCAGAAACAGATAACTAAGAAACCTTTTTTTTTCAAAGCCTGAACACAGGCTATTCTTCCATCTGTATCCTTAAATTTCTCTCATCCATGTTTTATAGCTGTGGATGTATAGATCTTTCACTTGAGTTTTCTTCTTGTTGCTACAGTAGAATTCTTTCCTCTTTTTTTAAATATTTATTTAACTTTATTTTATGTGCATTGGTGTGAAGATGTCAGATCCCAGGGAACTGGAGTTACAGACAGTTGTGAGCTGCCACGTAGGTGCTGGGAATCGAACCTGGGTCCTCTGGAAGAACAGCCAGCCAGTGCTCTTAACCACTGAGCCATCTCTCCAGCCCTGAATTCTTTCCTCTTTTCACTAATTTAACTAAAAGTTTTTATTACATTTATTTATTTACTTGTGTGGCTNGTCAGAGGACTTGAGGAAGCCATGGCATGTGTGTGGAGGTCAGAGGACAACTTGTAGATTCATGCATTCCAGGCCTTTCTTCTTTCCCATCAGAGCCATCTCCCCTTGCAAACTCCATAAGCACGCACTGGCCACACCTGTGCATCCAGGTGCCCTGTGCTTCCACGTCTATCAGTCTCAAGATAATTAGGCATTATTTTTTGTCTATCGATTGTCCAGGAAGATGCTGTCTGCATCCCACACTTGTAAACTTTCTCAAATGCCTTCCTTATTGATTGCGGCTTTCATATCATTATGGCTGGAAGACATCTTTGACATATGATTCCCAATTTTCCTAAACTTCAGATTGTTTTTGTGGTCTAATGTGATCTGATCTATCTGGAGAAATTTCTGGGTGTGCTTGAGCAGGCTTCCTGCAGCTGTTGGGGGTGCGGGGGGCTTCTGCGCATGTCTGGACGGTTACACTCTTTCAACATCAGTGCAAAGTGAGCTTGCAATGGATTGAGACTAATGTTCTCGTGATGCTAAATGAGTTGGAACTAACAATAGTAATTAGAATTTTAACAGAAACCAATAGTTCACAGTTGAAGGATGAAAGATGATTGATATATTGTTATTTTAATTTTTAATTACATTCAGTGTGTGTGTGTGTGTGCATGTGTGTGTAAAAGCATACAATAACATATACATTGAAATCAGAGACAGTTTGCTGGAGTCAGTGCTCTCTTTCTACCACATAAGTCCTGGGGATTGAACTCAGGTCATCAGGCTCCTTTGCCTGTTGAGTATCTTGCCATCCNCAATACATTATTTTGAAAAGGAGCAGATGTACAAAAGTAGTAGGTGTGCAGGGAGAATCGAGCACTCCCAGTGCAGAGAGCACACGCCAGGGGGCTTCTTACAGAAGCATTCAGCAGCCATGTAGAAGGAATGAGACAGTGCTCCTCCCCAAGAGCCATAGATAACAAAACCCCCAGCACCCAGCATGAGAAACACCCTTTTGAGTTGTGTGTTGTTCAGGGTAGCCTAAGAGACTACCAAAACAATTCAGACTGTTGCTGTTTGTTGCCTTGGGTTATCTCTCTGAGGTTGAAGGTAAGACCCTAGGGCTGAAGACATCATGTACTTTAGACAGTACTTAGAAGAGCCAAACTAGATCTGATCTCAAAGCCTCCTCCCTGAATAACAGCTTTCATGGGATCAGAAGATGCTATGCGAGCTTCCAAGGCAGGGAAGCAACTAATAGTCCTACCCAGCTGTGATGTCTACGAACCACAGCAATGAGCATGGCATAGCATGGCAAGATGGACCTCAGGGCACAATAGTGGCACTCACATTACAACAGTAACCAACAGCTGTCCAAGTGAACTGAAGGCCCAGTTCACAAGAAGAAGAAGATCATGCCTGGTACTAGAAACCTAGTCAATTTACCAGGGCTTGTGAAGTCATGAATCTTTGAGGAGAAACTACTACCACCATTTTATTAAACCAGCATTTTATAGCCTTATACTCACAGATAAGTGAAGCCCCCACCCTCATCAAAGAAACATCTCTTTGCAACAGATGGAGACCATTTCAGAAAACCACAACTGGTCAAAATGCAGAGAACATCTGTCTATAAAGTGTTCAGCTCCTGTTGATATATTTATTACACAGTTCCTGCACTTAGGTTCAGGGAATATTGTAAGAGTCAGAAGACTAGGAAATCTACTGTGAAATTGTGTCTCCAAGAATAGTGGGGAAGCTTCACCCATGATACCTCAAAAACGTGGCTGCCTAAACAAGACCTGAACAACACCAATAGACATGCTAACATGGAAGGGGACATCTCAAGGTGCCACAACCCTAGACAAAGAACTACAGGCAGATTAGAAATGCTGAGACAGGGGAAAATCGTCTTCAACAGGGATGAGACACCTAACTGGCTATCCTATCCCAAGTGTCAGCCCTGAAATCATATACACCCAGACGACATTAAATGGACCCATCAGGTTGTTACCCATGTATTCATGCACATGCACACATATATATCAAAATAACAAAGAAAAAGAGGCTATGAATTCAAGAGAGAGTAAGGGGGATATAAGAGGGGTTAGAGGGAGAAAAAAGGGAGGAAAAATATAATTACATTTTAATTTAAAACTATTAAAAGTAAATAAAAAGAAAAGAAAAGGAATGAGAAAATTGGATGAGACCACTTTACCACACTTGATGAATTAGTGAATGCTGACCTGAACATCACTTGATAAATTAATGAATGTTGACCTGAGCATCACTTGATGAATTAATGAATGTTGACCTGAGCATCACTTGATGAATTA
>LZPO01055173.1:46464-59080 GCA_001675575.1 Neotoma lepida
GGGGGGTCTGACTAGATGAGCCGCTCGTCGCGCCCCCGGCGCCCCGAGCCCCTGGCCCGGGAGCGCCCACGGCCTCTGCCTCTGCGCTTGGTGCGGCCACTCAGGAAGGAGAAGAAGGCGCAGCCCAGGAACACTCGGAAGCAGCAGGTCGCCCCGAACACGAAGCCACAGCCACGACCCTGCTCTGTGCGTCGCTGCAGCAGGAAGTTGAGCACCCACGAGGGGCTNCGCACAGAGAACACCAGGAACACCACCAGGGGCATGTGCGCGCTGAGTGCGCCAGACTTGGCAGGCCCGGGCCGCCACACGACGCCTCCAACACGAGGAGGCGCATAGTAGGCATCATCTTCATCGCCCGAGTCAGTGTCCCACTGGGCCCAGGCCCTACTCGTGCCCCCGCCGGCGGCGCCCTCTCCGAGCCCTGCGGCGCCCTCCGCGGCGCCCTCGTCTTCGTCTGCGGTGGCGGCGGCGGCGGCGGCGGCCTTGGGGCCTCGGGCTTCCGCCTGGGATTCTGGCACATTCTGTTTCTTCTTCTTCTTCATCATCTTCTCCAACTTCTTCCTCTCTTTCTCTCTCTTCTTCTCCTCTTTTTTCCTCTGCTCCAGCAACTTCTTCTCCAGTTTCTTGCGCTCTTTGTCGGTCAGCAACTCTTCTGGCGGCACATCGTGCCCGGCGTTCACGGAGGCCTTGACGGACTTGGGCTTGGGGGGCTTCTCGGGGTCCCCGTTCTTCTGCGAAGCGAACGGCTCTGCCATCGCCGCAGCCGCCACGGCAGCTTCGGCAGCCACTTCGGCGGCAGCCGCGGCTGTCTTCCTCTCGCTCTCCACTGCTCGGGCTTTGAGCTTCTTGGCCATCTTCAGCATGGTGACCCGGCCACCTCGGGGAGCTTGGCTCGCGCCTAGCCCGGGCGGTCTGCTTGGCCCCGGCCTCGGGCTTCCCGGCTCCTGTGCGCCCCGTGTCGGGGGGCTCGTCTGTGGTCTCTTCTGCGCTGTCCTGAGGCCACCGAGTGCGGCTTCCCCGGGCTTCGTAGGGGGCTGCTGAGCTGGCTGCCTAAGAGTTAGCGTCAAAAAGGATGAGCAAACGAAAAAAGGGGCGAGAACAAACCAACAAGCACCCAACAACAGCGAGAAACCAAAAAGCACCAAGAAATGCCCAACAACTCAAAAAGGAAAAAAATAAAAGAAAAAAAATAACACAAGAAAAAGAAAAATGCAAAGGTGAAAATGACAAGAGTTTGCTGTTACCCTTAGGCGCTCCTGGGGTTAGGTCTTGGGGACGCCAATGGAGAAGAGAAAAGAGAGAAGAGAGAGAATTGGAGGATGCCCGGGAGGCACAAGGCAGGGCAGAGGAGCCAGGTGCCCCTACCCTGTCCCGGCTCTTGCCCGGTGGCTCTTGCCCGCGCTGGGCACCTCGCACTTAGGCGGGAAGCCCCCGCGCTCCCCGACTTACATGTGAGTGGGGAACTCACACGCAAGGCTGCCCGTCTGCCCGCCGCTGCCGCTGCCGCCTCCCCGCGCTGGGACAAGGGTTCGCTCCAGCCGGTGCTGCAGCTCCAAGCCCGAGAGCAGGGAGCTAGCGAGCGCCGCTGGGGCCAGCCACCTGACGCAGCCCGCTCCGCGGTGCCGACGCGACTGAGTGTCCCCGCCGTGGAGCGGGTTTTTCTAACCAGCCTGATGACGCCCTAGCCACTTCAGAGGACGGACCCATAGCAGTGGCCCCTATAAAGCGAAGGGGAAGCGCGAAAAATCGGCCCACCGAGGACGCGCCCAAATGGGCTGCNCCGCAGGTGGGGGTCAAGGGCCGATGCGTCGGTACCTTTGGTGTGGGTAGGGGGCGTGGGGAACAATCTGGTAGGGGGCACGGGTGCGCCCAAGACGGTGGGCACCCGACCCCGCCTCCTAGACCTGCCTCCCAATTTTCAGTATAGTGGTGTAGCCCTGGGCAGCGTGAAAACTATGCGACGACGACGACAACGCTTACCCATGCTATGCGCCTCCTTACCTCAGCTTCCCAGATAGCGCACGCGGGGACGGCGGCCCACCCCTCCCACCCGGTGGCGCGTGCCCGTGGAGGTGGATGGCGGCGAACTAATTAGTCGCGATACCCCACAGGGGGGTTCGGATCTCCTCACGAGCAATATTATGCATGTGCACGGCCAGCATGGCTAGAAGAAGCAGGCAGCGTGTGCAGGCAAGGCGACAGCCGAGGAGAAGAGCCATGGCGGTGGTGGTGGATGGCGATGGTGCACGCGGAGTCCTCCTAGGTGGGAGAGGTGGTGGCCTGGCTCAGGCGCCATGCGGGGCTCTAGAATCAAGGGACAAAAAGTATTTTACTGAACACGAACTTTTTGGAGAATTGTTTCAAAACTCACAAGTGTCCCACCCCACTCCCTGACCTCCACGCTATGACATGGTAGACAGCACCGGCTAAGTGAAAGGGCAGGGACATTAAGTTTTGAACCACCTTCCTCGGGTGCTGGGGTCTGCCACCGGGGTCTACTTGGATGCAATTAATTCATTCATTCAATAACTGGCCCACAATCTTGTGCCCAGGTGAGTGGACAGAGCCAACAGTCAGACTAAGACATGGCACCTTCCCCGAATGGGACAAGGTGCCAGTAAACCCAGAACTGCCGAGCAATTACTAACTCTCTTCCAACGTAGCCTTCCTTTCGCTTTTGAACATAGCTCGCAAAACTTGGGACACTGGGGAGAACGAAACAAAAACTCCACTCTGAAGGCAACACACCCCGAGCTCTTCCAGGGGAAGGGGGAGTATTTGGCTTCGAATTAATTGTTGTGGACAGCTCTATCTTTGAAAATAGAAACACTGTTGACCACTCAACAGAGTTTTTGGGGCCTCCTTCCCGAAAGTTTGCCCAACTGAAACTCAGAAAGGGTGTGACATATAAAGCTACAACACGCTGCTTTTCTTGGTCCCTGCTGGTACACCTCTTCTTCCATTCTACGCTCCATTTTTATTTTTATTTTTTAACGGACTTAAAAGAACAACAGAAAGTGATACGCAACCAAGGATCTCTTGGAATTAAGAGCAGGAAGCTAAACCTAACAAATAGGCCCTCGCTTGCTGCCTTGCTGCCCAGTCTCCGACTTTATCTCCTCAAACGTTATATCTTATCCACGACTGACTAAGGCCTCTCGTCCACACAAACATACACTTAAAAAAATAGAAGACCTCAAAGGAACTACTGCCCCAGGTTGATGCTTTCTTTCTTTCTATTTTTTTTTTAACCTAACCAGAATGGATGAAAAAGATTTAACTACTGTCCTGTTGTGCTCCACTGAAACTGAGTCCACAGGCATCCGCCAGCCCTGTAAGTGGTGACATGAAGACAGGGACTACCTTTTATCTCTTCAACAAAAACTTCTTGGTTGAATTTGATTCATCTGTCATTTGTGAAATTAAAGACTTAGAAGAGAGAGGACCTGGCCAGAAATTTCTGTTCCGCTCCAGTTGTGCAAAAGCCTCTTCCTTCCTGCTTCCAGTGTGCAGAAGCACCGATACATTGTATTTAAAAGGTAAGAGGTAAACAGTAGCCAACACAACCTCCATGCTTAGACAGTAACTACATCATACAGGGAGTATAATGAAGAGTTTCTGGGCCTTCTCCTGTTAGATAAATATCACACCCAATCTTTAAAAAGACTGAACTGTCTGATGGCACACAGTGACACATGTAGGCAAAGCACAATCGGGACCATTGTCCTAGAAACATGTAAGACAAGGTCAGGGTTTCCTCCATTCAACTTCTAACTTAGCCATTCTTGAAAAAGGAAAAAAAAACTTTTTTAACTGTTAAGTTTTGCCTATATTTTGACTAACCAGGGATCCATAAATAAAGCATTTACTCTGTAAATAAATGGCAGCAGGTGGAATCAAGGGTTTACAGGTAAGCATCGGACACCGAGAGCTCTGAAACACAAGCTGGTTTGTGGTCTGTTCAGTTTTCTGTTTTCANTTGACACAAAGTGAAAGGAGAGATTTTATTTAATTGGTATGGCGAGCTGACACCATCCACGGTTTTGGCCTAGCATCGACCTACCCTACCCAAGTCCTCAAAGCTATATATAGGTTTGGTTTTTTTAAAAGTCTTCCAGAGTTGGCTCTCACAATGCAGAACTTGTGAGTTGGCAATTGACTTTAGTAGATTGCCCTGCNATTTTAAGCTCTTGAGTTTATGCTTTAAAAGTGAAGCAAACGAATTAGCATAATTCCTGGAACACTCTGCACTAGAAGATTCTCCAGTGGAAGGTGCCCTCATCAGATTCCGGAACACATGGACTTTATAAAAACCTTATAGTTCCTGAGTGAGACCATAAAACACCCTGGCAGAAAAGATATAGGGTCTTCCCTGGCTGCATGCCAAAGTCAGCAAGTTGAGATAATAACACACCCTGACCTGAAACACTGGGTCCCTTAACACACAGATTGACCACACACCTCACAGCTTTTTTTCCCTCCCCTTCATAATGAATGAACTTGGGGTTTAATTTCGTGGCCTTGCAAGCTTTGTATTTATACATGGGAGTTTGTATTCCTCAGCCCTGCTGTAGCTTCCTTTCTGAGAAAGAATGCCTCTGCTTTCAGAAGTGACTGCATTACCATAGCTTAGAATCTTCTAAATATTATTATTACTTAATGATGCAACTGAGTTTTTGGACAAGAGTGTTCTCCTGGGCCTTTCATTAGTTGGGGTCATTGTAAGCTATTTTCAAAGAGTCTGGAGAAAATAAAATTATAATATTATTTTAATAGCCCAGGAAACAATAGATAGGCTTCCACTGAGACAGAAACTTTAGCTGTAAGGCTTTAATAATAGTACTTAGCGATGCATTCTGTCTTCAAAGCACATTCTGCGCTTTATTAGCCAGATGACTGGAACTGTTGTTGTAGATAAACGTTACTTGAAGCCTTGGCTATATTGGAGAAGAAAGCAGGTATTGTAAAANGTATTTTCCAGTCCTGGCTAATCTCCACTAGAAAGCTTTGATACTTAGGACCAGAGAGTTTTTAAACATCCAATGTCGTGACCACCTATGGCAATGTTTTTCNTGTCATATCCACTGGTTAGTATTTCAACTGCAAAGTAACTCCAAACTTGTATTCTGTATATAACATGATAATTAAATGTCATCTCAGAAGTTCTAAGTCAACTGCTGGAAAATGAACTAACTACATGAGCCTTTGAAATTTCCCTACTTAATATCCACTTGCTTCTCAAATAGCACATCTTTAACTTAGAATAGAGTCTCACTCTAATTCAAACCAAGTGGAGAGGTGCACTGGCCAATGTGTTGGGACCCAATTTCCTGATACTTTTGAGATATGTATTTAAAACAGCATGTATTTAAAACCATAGTTCAGAATAAGAAGGCAACTGAGACCTTTCATAGCCTTCATTGACTGTCAGTGACCCAGATAGGCAAGTGCCATCATAAGTGGAATTTATGGTCTCCACCACAGAAGGCTAATTCTCAAGGCCATCAGTGCCTTCTCACTACCTCCCTACAGTTTGTAAAAGGGGACCAGAAGGAGCATGGGAGCTCTCTTCCCTTTGAAACTTAACTCTCAACAGTGCATTGAGTCTCTCCATAAACAATTTAGATGGCAAGAAGGAAGGGAAAAAAGATTCCTAAGAAAGATCTTAGCAGCATAATTGTGAACCATGGAATAGTAAAGTCCAGAAGGAAGACAGGGTCAGGCCCTTTTACTCAGCGCATGCCAACATCAATGGGATACCCATGAAGCAGCCTAGCAGAGTGTGATTGCATGAAAGAGTACCAAAGAGTTCTCCCCACTAACAGCAAGAAAGTTAGTTTTCCTAACATAAAACATCCCTTGCTTCCTTTGGGGGAAGTTGAGTGAGGACTAAGTTAATGGGAGAACCTGTAACCTAGGAGATATCCAATGGGCCTTGAAGATGGAAACTCACTGGGGATGGAGAAGGATGTAGGAGACTAGTTACGCACAGACTACTCTGTAGCCAACTTCTTTCTAGCTGACATCCAACAGATGAGTACACAATGAGGAAACAAAAAACCTAGTAGGTGCAATGGGAGATATGATCTTGAGATGGAGAAGAGAGGATTTAAACTCTCAGCTAAAATCACATTTCCTTGGCTAAGATAAGTTCATGAAGTTGGACATGAACGCTTATCACTATAATCCCAGAACTCAGGAAATTGAGGCAAGATGAGTTCTGAGTTTGAGGCCAGCCTGGGCTACAGAGTAATACCATGTCTCAACAAAACACCCAAAAATATCCTCTCTCAAACTTTTACATTTTAATTATTTTCAGATTCTGTTGAATTTTAACTCCTGGCCCTTGGCATTCAGTTCTTTATTAGTACTATCATAAGAACTAGGTAAGTTAAAAACATGACTAGGCAATATTTTTTTTTTTTTTTAGCAGAATGTGACTTTGTGGGTATCCATTTACCTCTTTGGTTTTTACTGACCATGATGTATTTTCAAATAATTCAATGACTTGACTAGCCCTACTTTGGGACAACTGAGATTCAGATGGGGATTCAGGGGTCTTTCACTTTNCACAGCTTTCTCTTTGTCTGCTGTTAGGAAGCCCCAAATTAAGTTATCAATGTGGCAGAACTAATCATATGTTTAATTCATCTAGAGGTGTAGGCACCTTTTCATCCTCTTGTGTTTGCTCACACATGTTGAAATTGGAAAATGTATAATTATTATTTAGCTCCACCTATTTCCCCTAGGATATAGAATACATAGCCCTTGCAGTGAGGAAGGCTGCATGGAAGGGGGCTTTGCAGGAGTTGCTGTCTGTCTCCTGCCTGGACTCACGACTCAGTGCTTGCTGGGAGATCAATGGCAGTGCCCTCAACATCAGAGAGCCCAGATGGCACTGTGGCTTTCTGAGGTCTCTGCCCAGCTCTGGAAGTGCCAAACTGGAGAAAAGTCTGCAGCCAGAAAGTTCCAGGCATTTGTAACCAGCCTGGGGATTGGATGAAAGGATATGTTTTATGAGCTATAGACCTCAGCTGTACCAACAGCCACATCCAGGGGTCTCTGCATGCCACTCAGTACTGGGGAAGTTGCCTTGGCTCATGGTCTTCTGCATTCCTGTCTGTCCCTGGCTTTAGTCTCTACTCCCTTCTCAGATTATGACTCCTTTTAAGCTAATGACACCCCTAAATTGAAAGAATGTTGCAGACTTTACAAAAAATACAAAGCAGACTGGTTTTAAAAACTAAATATAGCTGATTTCCTTCAGAAGGCAGATGATGAGTCTTTGGATGGTTTCTGCTGCTTGTATTAATTGTAGATGGCCAATGCATTGACTAAGACCCAGGTTGAAAGATCCAGCTACTGGGGGTACATCATTAAAAATGTGTGTTGCTTCTGGAGAATATTTACATAAAATGATAAAGTAAATTAAAATTTTCTGAGGATGACAGGCTGGTTTAAAGTTCCACAGAGAGAAGGAAATGGAAGCCCCCAACTGTTGAAAGACATGTCTGTCCTATGCAGGTGAAAGTACAAGCGAAAAGAAAAGAAAAATCTTAACTTCTCCTGGAAGACTACAGCTGCAGCTACAAGGGGGTGAAAGAATGCTGTACTGTAGCCCTACATTCCACTGTATAAGAAATGGCCCTTTAAGAAGTGTGGTGGCTCACACCTGAAATCCCAGCACTCTGGCAGCTGGCACAGGAGGCAGGAGGATTACCATGAGTGAAAGGCCAGCCTAAGCTACAGAGTAAGACTCTATCTTAAAAAAAAAAATGTTAAAGAAGATGGAATTAAAAAGGAAATATTGTCCCTATGAGCCAAACAAATCACAAAGAATCCCCTAAGGGTTAATAGGTGAACAATGCTAACACAGAGTGGTTTATTTTTCCTAAGGAACAGCAAATTGCTAGCTAATGCTAAAAGAATGCTACATCTGTGACCTTTGGGGCTGAATGTGAACACTGGCTTAAGTGACAGGTGTACCCATTGCATGTCCAGCTTGCCTGAAATCAAAAGACCTAACTCAGATTTTCCCCTCAATTAACTGATGCCAACATTACAGCCAGCCAAGAGAGAGCCTCTAGCCAAAGGCACAGCAGACCATGTGTTCTCGGTCTTCAACATTTCAACAATAGTGTCAGCCTTGGGGGAGAACAGAGCAGGGCTTCCCTGATCACAGAACCAGAGAACAAACACTGTTGAGGAAGGTAGGAGAAAGCAGCTCCCTGATTCTCAGCTAAGGGACACTTTCGTGACTGAAGCAAGCCCAGGATTCTAGGAACCATGTCACCATAACTGGTATTATTAAAGGAGGTGGCACAAAGCCACCAATGGTGAACCGCAACAGACTAATTAGACCTATTTTCATCCCTAGGTTGTAGTGACCTCAACACTAAGAAATAAAGACTGGGGAAGTATCCCTTTACCTATAGAGGAGGCCAGTACCTTGGGGTGAGAAATCAGCAGTCATCTGATGACCTTAACAACAGAAAGAGGGGCAGGTGGGACAGTAGAGCAAACCCTAGAGTCTGGTAAGATGGCAACTCCTGGTGAAGGGTGACACTGGGATGTTAAAGAGCAACCTGAACCAAACACAAGAAGATGAGAGCAGGTTTGGGAGTCAAGACAGATGGAGCAGAGGTCCTGCTTTGGCCCTTTTCACTCAGAGTGAAGGCCCTGGACCATCTTTGGTCAAGATGGTTGAAACATAGTGAGGTTGATTGAAAACTCAGTTGTATTCTTCTGGTAATTTAAGGGCACACCAAAGTCTAGAAACCTACCTGACCCGGAACTAGAGAGAGCTAGAAAGTTCCTGAAACATAGTCATTTCAAGTCATTGTCANCGTAAAGAGACTTTCATAAATAATCTTTACAATTAAACTTNTATCAATGAGATAGATTAAAAGTAAAAACAAGAATCTAGATGAATATGATCCCTCAGCAAGCTTAATACTATAATTTACAACTATACCTTCATATTTCTTCTGCTTTCTCTGTTCTTAAATGTATTAAGTATCGCTCCCTCGACTTTGTAAAAATTTCATGCCCCTTAGATTGGTTGAGAGATACAGATGACAAAGAGAGAGTGAAGCTGTGGGGGTGGGCCTTCAACACATATTTCATTTCTAAAATGGATACACAAGAGGCTATGACAGGAAAAACTAGAGATAAAGACTCTTCTGAAATGAGAAAAATCAGAAAGTATACCTGGGTGGGGGGTAGAGAGGCTAGATGGAAGGAAGGAGGAAGATGAGGAAAGGAAAGCTAGCTAGCTAGAAGCAGCCTGAAAACCTTGGGGAGAAACGAAATCATGAGATTTTTATCTGTGGGGCCTTGCTTAGCTTTGTCCAGATGCCCACTAGTTCTATGAAAGCCACCAGCTACCACTTGCTTGCTTTCAGCAACAAGACATTGATTTGCAAAGACTTGTTATTAGACTCCTAAGGTCTCTGTTTAACAGGGCTACGAAAACATCTAAGTCATCAGCTCTTGACCTTTTTGGTTTTTTACTCAAAACTTGGTGTGTGATGCACTGCTAAAAGCATATGTTCAAAGGGCTGTGACTGTTAAATAAAAATAAAAGATCAAAGCTGGACCATAGAGATCTGGGCTTTGCCTGGCCTGTACCCCAAAGGGAAAACAAGGAAGATGGGTCGGGAGTAGTGTCTGGGGGTGCTGTCTGCACTCTCTCTTTCAACTGAGGTGCTTGCACATAGAGCTAGACCAAACCACAAGTCTCCTCTCCCACCTGCCTAGCTTGTTACTGCTCTGATGGAACAGGAGGGGGGATGCCAGCATAAACCAGGCTAATTTGTCTATGGAGATGAGAGAAGAAGAGAATTGATTACCTTGTCTCAGTTTTGATGACAGTGAGATAAAAAATGTGGGAGGAGGGTCAATTTGTCCCAGACTAAAATTATAGACATTTTTCTTTTGTGATAAAAAACACTTCTCATTGTTATTTTTTCATGAACTGGATCAAGCTGGCTGTTACCTAAGACAAAGCAAGGGCTAACAGCTTTTGCTTCCTCTGTGTTCTAAGATGGCTGCAGGCACTACACAGACCTTGNCTCTCATAATGCTGTAAGCCTGGTGGATGCACTCTCCCTGCACTACCTGCCTATAAGGACCAGCCTGCCTCCTCATCTCCACCTTCTCTCTGCAGCAGTCTTCAAATAGCTACCACAGAGAAGGCAAGAGATTCCCACATCTTGTTCATATATAAGCTTCCTTCCTCAGCTACCTTCATGGTCAGATATGTTTCCTAAAAATTAAGTTTCCTTACAGCACGTGGGCCATGTGGGGGTGACATGGGGCTGATCAGCGTATAGATTCAGGCAAACTGACTGCCTGATTTCTTATCCAGATGATTTTTCACAATTGAACTTTCAGCCAAATTGGTAGGATGCATTGATGTCAAGAAGACAAAAACTCAAGTCAGAAAGGCCACCAGAACAGGACAGGAGTGGACAAGAGAAGGCTATAGGGAGAGCAGGAAGTGCTATATATTTCTAGCAAGGAAAACCTGGGTTTTTAAGTTCTGCCAAATGACTCAAAATTCACTAGAACAAAGCTACACAGATGAAAGAACAGCTTTCAAGTGGTGCTCACTGTCCATGGCGGTTTGTGAGGCTGCAGCTAGCACAAGGCTAGCAGCTCTCTCTTACTCCAGCACCTACAAAACGTAAGTGAAGAACCATCTGCCAACATTAATTCTGACATGAGGAATGAGACTAGTCCTTCAGACATCTTTAGGATCCCATGACCTCGGTATTTCTAAAAAACCTCNTGTTTTCTTTTTCCAAAGTGCCTGCTTATTGTTAAAAGGGGACAGAATTCTCTAATACTTTCCTTATTCTGACACTGAAAATGCCAACCTCCTAACAGGCTTTTTCTGCTCCCTAAGCTGGGTACCTCTGTATCTGAGGTATCTGGGATATTTTTTTCTCCTCCAAATTATAATCATTCTAAAATGAAATATCTAAGCATGCAGAATGATAAATTGGGATGTTGTCCCTGTTATCTTTCTCCTGGCTCCCCAAATATTGCTTTACAAATAGAAAAGGGAAAAACAAAACAAAACAAGGTCTATCTGTTATATTTTTCAAGTATTTTCCCCAACATGGACCCACTAAAACCAGAGAGATTGCCGTTCCCGCATCTCTGTTGCAGGCAGAATCGCCCTGCACAGTGTCAAGAACAAATTCCCTGCTTGGATTTGCTTGGCTCAGTTGGGAGACTGCAGTTGCAATGGTGAAACAGGCTCTGCATCCCTGTAGTGCCCCTTACCACTCTAAGACTCCCCCTCCTCCCAGAGGACGCTGCGGATGTGGCAATCTGCTTGTGAATCCTCTGAGTGTAGGAAACAAAGTGGTTTTATTTGTGAATGCCTGTAATTCACCTACCACAAAGCCCTAAATCCTTGCCGGTTCATTTGTCAGCTGCCAGCTAATAATCATCAAAATTATCAGTGTCTGTAACAGTGTGTCAACTGAGTGAGGGGAGCAAGGGACTTGAGGGGGGGGTCATAAATTGCTTGGAAGAAGTGCCTGCATAGCGTGTATCCTGGAGTCGGGTGGGAAATGAAGCATAGCTATTGGCGCCAGATTCAACGCTGGGGTCCCTCTAGAAGCGACATCACTTCTAGCAGACATTGTGTATGTAATGATTACACACAGGCAGCTGAGATGCGAGCTCAGACCCTGTCTTCGGCTCTCTGCCTCCCAAGCAGCCTGCATTTTGTTACATGCCATGACTAAGCCCTAAAGCAGGTGGAGTCGAGAGCCAGTGATAACAGTGTACCTTGCATGTCTGCTTGTGTGTGCCTGCTGCTTTCATCTCCAGGGATCTCACAGCTCACCTTGGATGTGTGCATTTTACTCCTTTTTCTCTTACTTCCCTGTTCCCAGAAGCCAAGGCTCTTTCCATCTCTAAGAAAGCATTTAGAATTCACTTTTATTTCTCTTCTGGACCATGCCAGAGTGCTTTGGGGAGCTTGAGCAAGCCGAGTATATTCCTTTGCTTGAGATCATGGGAGGATTAGAGATAAGGCCAGAGGTGGNATGGGAAACAGCAGACCTTTCTGATTCTTGCTTGACCTGAACACAGGCTCAACATCTGGGTCCACGACTCCTTCCCAGCCCTACAACATGGCCTCTGCCACAGGGATTCCTATCTCTGGGCTTGCTGGCTCTGTGTCCCTCCAGTTCTAAGGCCCTTGTATGTCCACTGGAATGGCACATCTGACCTAGACACTGACCTTAAAGAAAACATAATTTTCACCAGTGGGTGTGTGGCAGACCACTTGAAAAGCCTTCTGGCCACTGGAGCTAGGCACTAGCCAGGAGGATCAGCCTAATGGCTAAAATCTCATCTCACCCTACAGAGGCAAAGAGAGAAGCCAGCACCTAGCAGGTGGTTGGCTTGGCTTTGCCCTTAGGGCCCTTCCTTTCACAATCCTCCTAGTAGAATAAAGCAAGATGGTGAAGACTTGGCTGGGGTTGCATGGCCTGCAGGGAAGCGTTGAGATTCTCTAATCAAGGGCATCTATCACTCAGGGGACAGCAGCCTGCTCCTCAAACCCAGCAGCCCCCTGTCCATTTCAGAGGTCTCT
>LZPO01055173.1:61455-75904 GCA_001675575.1 Neotoma lepida
GATGTAAGATGATGGAGGATCAGAGCTAAGATGGAGGGCAGGCCAGGATGTAAGATGATGGAGGATCAGAGCTAAGATGGAGGGCAGGCCAGGATTAAGATGGAGGATTTTAAATAAAATGTGGATAGAAGGCTGTGACCAGTGTAAAAATACTCTAGGATCTCTGGCTGCAAATCACAACTATTTCTCCATCCTAACAGCTAAATAGCAGTCCTTAACATAGAATATTTTAAGGTTAAGTGGAAGAATTTTGAGCCCATTCCCTGAGAGAATTTCAGCCCTGAAAGGTATACTTTGTTCCACACCAAGCAGAAATTTAAAATGAGAGCTGGCTAAAGGTAGTATTTAGTACCAAACCTGACCTAGCACCTTCTGGATCTAAGCCTACACCCTCGGCATGGCTGTGACTTTCTAGGCTTCACCTCCTACCAAAAGACCTCTTCTGGTACTGTGACAGGCAGTTATCAACACTAAGGTCTACCCTGTGACAACAGGAGCTTCAGTCACAACTGCCTACACAGAAATCCTCAGCCTCAGGTTGGCATGGAAATATGAATGGTTGGTTGAGTTGTGAATGTCTAGATGCAGATGTTTATTTTGACCCAAGAAGACAAATTCTTCTGGGTTTTCTGCAGTTTAGTTATCTCTCCTCTTTGGATGAGTTCCTCATCTGTGAGCAGCTGCATCTACTCTCGAAGAAGGCCTTCCCAGAAAATACCTCCATTGTCCAGTTCCTGTGTCTGTTTTTAATCACAGGGCCATCAAGGGGAGCAACCATGTCTTAGAAGTCTGACTTCCCCACAGGGAAGGGCACATATCAAGCGTTCAGTATATGTCTATTGAATGATTGAATGAATGAATGAATAAATAAAAATGCCCAAATCAAGGCAGACTCACCGACCCGGGAAGGACTCATCCTCTTGAGAGGCGTGGTAGGCTCGTGGGCAGCTACTGCATGCACAGTAAGGCTACTAGATGAGCAGAAAGGGAACAACATTTGACATACAAGTTGACTGGAAATTTGGGGGCAACTTATCAATGAGGGGAATGGGCTCGTGTGTACAGCAGACTACATAGTTTCCCATGTTCTTTGCCAAGGTGAACATAATCTTCACATGAGTAAACCTGAGCTCTGCCAATGGTCAAAAATGTGAAAAATTAACTTGTGACAACTGTTTTCATGTGGAACCAAGCTAAAATGACTCTCTTCCTAAATCAGGCATGTCAATTTTATGCTAAATTTCCATTCAACGCTTCCCACCAATCTTCCTTCTTTCCTTCCTGAAGAACCACTGTGACCCCCCACCCCCAACTCTAGTGATTCCAAAATGTCACAGAAGGTTCATTGTATGAGCATACTTGCGGTGAGTTCCTTCTCTGGGCTCTTAGAACAGCAATTGTGCACTCCCCCACCCCAGCCCCACCCCAAGCCAATTCGCTAAGTCTCAAAGCAACACAAATTCAGCTCAAATCAATTAGCAACACATTTCTAACTCTTGGCACTTGTTGGGGAGGATCAAGAACTTTCCCTGGTGGGGGGATCTGAACCTGAGAAGGAGCTCAGCAGGGTTAGCCTGAGAGTCCCTTCCTCTCTATAGCTTTACTTCAATCTAAAGGCCCAAGTGTAGAACTGGACAGCACGACCAGCTGGGACAGGATTTGTGTAGGATTTTTTTTTTTTTAACTTGACCTAGTGAATAAAGTACAGGACACAGAGAGGCAGCTGACAGAATATTTTTCTCCCTGCAGCCAGGAAGCTAAAGCTGTGCTCTCTTGACTTGTGTCTGGCTATGGTGTCCCCCAGCCTGTGCCCTGACCCCAGTACAGAGCTATCAATCTTGTCCTGTCTCCTCTGGCATAACCCCCCCCTTCCCCTTACTCTTCCTCACTGGAGAGAATTCTTTTCCCTCTCAACTGAAGGTACCCCAAGAGAATAAAAGTTGTTTTTCAAAGCAAGGTGGTGGGGTGGAAGAAAGGACGGAAGGGAGGAAGGAAGGGGGAAAAGGTAGATAACAATGCGTATATGGGACCTAGCTGGAGCCAAGTTCTTGAGGACATCAACCTGTAAAGCTCTCAGGATTTCCTTGATTTCTGAAATGTATACTTAATGTACAAAGTGTTCATGTTTAACCTTAGGTTTGCCCTGGCTTTGTTCTGGGTAATTATTAAATCAAAGGACTCACGAAGATAGGGTGGATTTTTTTTGTTTTGTTTTGTTTTTCTGCTTTTGACAAAAAGGTCTGTGGTGAGCCAGATTGCTTAAAACAAACTAAAACAAAACCACTAAGTGGGTAAAGCATGTGGAAACACTTGGAAAATCAAATTGTGGTGGGAGGGGTGTGGTAGGGGTAATCCTAACTTCAAAATTAAACAAAATCATTTCGGTTCAGGTAAGAAACTTTGAAGAAAGCAAATGGGGCCTGTTGGGAAAGAGAAGCCAGTGGCCAGACCTCAGAGGACCATGGTGGCACCATCCTGCCTCCATCACCAACCTCCTGGTCCCTGCTTTCCCAAGTGGATCCTAAAGTCTGGCCATGCTTCTCAGCTTCCCTTCCCTCTTCCACGTCCTCGGTTAAGCCCAGCCAGCCCTCAGCAGTGTTGAACTCTGGCTCACTATCAGCTGTCTATCCCAGCTTGGGCAGCTATTTTATTGAAACCTGATCTCCTCCAAGACTAGAAGTTTCTACAGGGCAGGGACTTCATCTGGAGTTTAGCGCTAAACTTGGCAAAGGCATTCCTCCTCTTTTCTTCTATCCCTTGCCTTGACTTTGGTTTATTATTTCATTTCTGTGCTTATTTTTCTCTCTCCCTCTATACATCTCTCTTTCTCTCCTTCTTTCCTTCCCACCCCCAACAATAAAGAACTGGCCTAGGGAGTTGATCTTAACTTACAAGTGGTTCTCAAGAACCTTGGGACTTCAAATGCTCAGGAAAGAGAGAGAGAGAGAAGGGAGGAGGGGAGAGGAATCCTGTTCTTTCCCCCTTCCCTACCAGAGTAGAAAGGCTAAATTAAGTCAAGGATCTGTGGAGAGATGACAGAATGTGGGAACTGGCCTGTGTGTGTGTGCTTGGGTGGGGGCAGCCAAATAAAAACTCTGTAAACCATGGTTAATAAACACTAGCTACACATCTAGGTGAGGGGCCAGAGATAAGAAGTAAAATCAAAGTTAGGAGAAGGGGTGGGGTGGGGGCCCTTGTAATCTTAGAAAGTCATTTTAACAATAAACATAACTTCTAAAGAAAAGGGACCAGGCCAAGCTGGGGGTGTGGGAAGTGGAAGTGGGCATTCTGTCTGTAAGAGAGACTAGGGCCTCTAGGAGGTAGTGGTCCCTGCTATGGGGAGGATTTATGTGTTTGCAGTGGGGCTGCAAAAGAAACCGATCAAATAACAACAACAACAAAAAAAACTATGTCCTCTCCAAAGCACAGAGTGGCTCTAATGGTGTTCAAAGTAAGCACCCAGGGACCCAAGACAGGATGGTACTCCACCCAAGGATACCCTTGAAATGTGGGGCTATTTTCTATTTGGGTTTTCTACATTTGATCTAGAGTATTCTACCAGTTCCCACATTTGTAAGCAGACCTAGCTATTCAGAGCTCTTTGCTGACCTCTGGTGGGTAGGAACTCTGCTGGCCCAAAGAATGTGCTAGAAGGGGCTGCTCACCTATAGCCATATCTACTCTAACACTTGGGGAGGGGTGGTGTTAACAGCTCACTGGTCACCTTGAGGGCCACATCAGAAGCCCTGGGGATGGGGGTAAAGGATCATGAAAAGACTTTAAAATCTAAAGGAAAAGGAAATGAACAACTGGGCAAGAGGGAAGAATGCAATAGTAAAGTTCCAAAACAAAGTTTTGAATAGCAGAGTAGGGGACATGTTTGCCTCAATAATTTTTATTTTGTTCCTCTGACTGTTGCATTTTAGAAGAGCAACACAGGAAGAAGCCTATCAGAATGGAGTACAAAGGCTGGCCTTAGTGGGGAAAGGGTAAGTTCCTAGCAGAGAAGCCTGTGGCCCCTGCCTGGGAAGTCCACGTGGCCCTCGTCAGCTGCTGTGGAGCAAACAGGGCAGTCACATTAGGGTAAGTGCAAAGGTACTGTCCTTGGAAACAAGGGACCACAGTGTCTAAAATGTCCTTTCCTCCAGGGAGGCTCCCTGGATTTCTCCTAGAAGCCTATGTCTGTATCTCTTTCCTAGCCCTCAACTGGATGGGAAAGGGTGAACTTCTGAACTCTGTTACTACACAAAGTAGCTCCCAGGTATGGTGACCCAGAAACAATTAGTCATTTATTAAAGGACAAAGGATGGCCTAAGATGTTTTTCCTACATCATTTGCCATTTTGGTAAGGACACATTCAAAAGTGCATGTGTGTGATGCCTAGGGGGTACTGATGAACTTCTTCTACCTTAAACTTTTCTTAAGAGAATTAAAAAGTTCTAAATTGAGAAAGACCCCCCTCCCCCCTTTTTTTCCCCAGAGGAGGAAAACTAAGACTAAAGGGACAAAGAGATGTGCCCAGGGCCTCAGAACTGGCTCCTGGCAGAACAAGGGTTCTGCACTGTCAATCAAGAGATCAAAGCCCTGAAAGTGGAGGCTGCCAGTTTACACCTCATTGTATTTTATCTTTCTGACCTGCCTAAGGTCTACAAAGCTACCAAAGTGGGGGTACTTGTCCCCAGATATCAATTGCTGAACTGAAAACCTTAAAAAAATATATATTCCTAGGTCTGGGGCGGGGCTGCATTCCTGAGAAGATGAAGGGAGGGGTCCCCCACAGTGCTGCCTGAGGCAGGCGCAGGCGTGAGTTTTATGAAGCCAGGCTCTCAATTGTAAAAGCCGAGCGCCATCTGCCAGCCGGTTCTGAACAGCTTTGCTTGGTTAACTTTTTTCTACTTCCCAGCCTTAAATAGTGGGTGTTCTCCTTTCTTTCTTTTAAAATAAATGTGTAGTTTATAAATTCTGGCTCAGAAACGGTCCCCCTACACAAAAAGATCCTACTTTTTAAAAAAATCTGAAAATAGAAAGAAAAATAAAGTAGGGGAAAAAGAGAGAGAGAGAATAGGAAGAGGGCAGACAGGCAAAGTCCCTTAAGAGTTTATTTCCTTCCCTGGATTCTGAGCTCCATGAACTTCAGGGGCAAATGAGATGGGCTCCCCCTTCTTTACCTAATGCAGCCATGCTGGCCCTTACTCCTCCTCCCTGGAAATCCCATCCCCCCACTGGGAGCTTCCTTACTTAACATGTGATCTCACTGGAGTCTGGGGTGAAGGTGTTTGCATCTTATCACCTTGAGTCTTGGGGTGAGCCTTGACTACAAGTTTTAGATTTGTCTGCTGACTAAGTATGAGTTTCTGCTCTGTACTCCACTTTCCCTGATGTTCCTTTCCTAAACACACCTTGGTAATACTTCATATACATCAAGGTGGACATGGGATGTTTCTGGCTTCCTCTTAAATAACTCAACAAATCTGGTCCCTCTTTGACCATGGCAGAACTTCAGGTCGACTTGAAGCCTTGTCAATACTTCAAGACTCCATAGTTAGCTTTTCTACATCACTTGGCAAGTACATGGAATCCTAAAATCAAGTGCCGGAGGATCAACCAAGGTCCCAGGACACCCCTGGTGCCTAAGCCGGTGCTCTCTCCATCACCTTAGGACCCTCTTCACAAAGTTGGAGCTTCTCTGCCCACCATCCCCCCACTCCCGTTATCAGACTGTCTTCTCCATTGAGACAGCATGGGGAAGATGACAGTATGAAGCCTCATTGGGAAATTTCCAAGTATCCCCACTAGAAAGAGGGATCCCTCTTAAGTGTTCGTCTTAAATCCTCACTTGCATATCTGTTTGGCAACACAAAATGATCTGTGCTTTCCTTCTAACAGCTAAAAGGAAAGAGAATGAAGTTACATGACTGCTGAAGTATAAATAGCCTGGAGATTTTTGGCTACCCAACTTTAAAACTTTCCCCCTAATGTCTGGCGCTGGATTTTGGGTTCTGCCTGAGTCTTCTAAGCATTTCCTTGGAAAGATGTTGTACTTGGTCCCAGGCAAAATCTCAAAGTCAACATTCTGAGGTTTTTCCTTGAGTCACTTCTAGGGTTGGGCAGTGAGAAGTTTTTCCTGGTTAGGGGGCACTTCCGTTAGCAGAACCTGGAGCACTCAGGCGAGGCTGCAGGAAGTGTTGATTTCAAATGATACTTTCCCGCCATACATGGCCAGCATCTAACTGCTCAAACCACCAATCTGTTTTTACCAATTGCCCTTATCTTTACCCAATTAGCTAATTTTGAGGTATGAAAATCTTAGGTTCTTTAAGAGGAGGAAAAATGATGGGGAAAGTCTTCGTTTTTTAAAAGTTAGAAGTTGGGAGTGCAATTCAGAGGCAGCATGGCATGAAACCCTGGACTCAATCACCAGCAGCCAAAATGAGAGAGGTAAGGTGCACATTGGTGAGTCGGGCCAAATAAAGTGACCACTGACCCCCATTCTAATGGGTAGACATGGGTATAGGTGCTACTTTAGATGGAGAGGTATCAACAGTTTATCAAAGGCCAAGTACAATGTGTTTGACCAGGAAATGTCTTTGGCTGGTTATATCTATTGGCATCATTGTTTTCTTTCTGAAAGACCTTTCTCTTCTTCAGTGTAGTTACTTTGCTCTTCTACTACCACTGAAAGGTGGGGTCGCCTTCCCATGGATGGATGGCTGTCTTTGGAGTCCATATCCTTATGGCCAGTGTGCACAGGCTAATTCAAGATTTTTTTAATATTTGTAAGTATACAGAAGGTGCAGGCGCTTCCATTGTTGTCTGGACATCCCTTCTACAATAAGAGAATTTGCTAATGCACACCAGACAGAGGTAGGACTGGCTAACATGATGCCAGTTAATACAACCTAAAGAATCCTATGTGTGACAGTTAAGGGTTAAAAGTCTATGCATGCCCCTGCTACTGACTACCCATCGATTAGTTAGATATTGACTTATCAGAGTCCTAGACCAATTCATTTATTTGCCTGAAATCATTTCCTCTTCTCTTCTTTTTAGGGTCATCTAGGGGTCACTCTTGGGAGATTTGTGGAAATTGCTTCTATCCAACAATGCAGGCCACGAAATTTAGTTTGCACATTGCTGACTGGTTAGTAGAGGGGGAACTTTTCTTCAGAGGACTTGTTTGTAGTTGTACAAGTTATGCCATGTCTATGTCTAAGCTTTCCCAGGATTATTAGGGATGGATGTCTAGGCAGCAACTCTCAACCATGGGTGACATTTGGTGGTGCCTAGAGAGTTCTGGGTTTTCATACTTATGTGTGGGGAGGTGGTGGTGGTGGTGTGTGTTGATAATAGTGGGGTATCTCTGTGTGTGGGGGGTGGTAATGAGGTGTTCTGTTGATAGCAGTGGAGTATGGTGTGTGTCATGTGTGTAGTTGTGACTGTAGGTGGTGGGGTGTTTGTGTATGTGTATGTGTTAGTAGTAGTGGGGCATCTCTATGTGTGATGGTGATGGTAGTAGGATGTTGTACTGGTAGCAGTGGGGTGTGTGTGTGATATGTGTTGGGGCTGTTGGTAGTGGTGGTAGTTGTGTGAGTGTGTGTTCATAGTAGTGGGGCATCTCTGTATGTGGTGGGGGGAGGAAGGTGTTGTGCTGGTAGCAGTGAGGTGTGTGTGTGTGTAATGTGTGTAGTGGCTGCTGGTGGTGGTGGTGATAGCGTGTGTGTGTCTGATATCAGATATCAGAGATGCTCAGAAACATCCTATACTGCACAGAACGGGGTGGGGCCCTGCCATGGCAAAATGTTAACGGAGTTGCTTGGAGGACCCTACAGTTAACAAATTCCTTTTAAATGTTCCTGAAATCTCAGTGCAGAGCTTAAAAGAGTAAGTCACTGCTTAAAATACAAAAAAATGTGGGTCTGACTAAACTTTTGGGGCCCCTATGGGTCTCATCTTTGGGGTGGGGGCAGTATGAAAGTAAAGCAGGACCCTCCCCCCCCTGGCTGGCGTCCCCCTGTCCTCTTTCACATACAATACAGCCCCACCACCTTCCTCTGCTTATACTGTCCCACCATCTAGTGGCCACCTGAAATATCAACCCATATTTACTGTCTCTGGGCTTTTCTAAAGCCAATCACTGAAAAATTCTTATTTGAGGGGACAGTGGGCAGGGGGCCCCTGTATGACACATGTGATTTTATTGAGAAGCTATTGGAGCATACACTGGGCCCAGCAGAGCCATTCAAAGTGTAAATGCAAAGAGTTAAGACGTACACTTCCCGCACATACTAAAAACAATAACAACAACAAACAACAACTCAAGGAACTAATTGCAAATCAGCTTTGCCTTTCCTAAGAAGCAAACCTACGTATGAGCTTTGGTCCTAGCCCTCTGGACACATAGGGATAACCATATACAATTAATTATAGATTGAAGATAGCGCGTTTGGAAAGAAGGTGTTTGAATGATCCTCGGCATCTGTGCACCCCTGTAATGCCAGCTGCTCTTGACCCTTTATCCTTTTGAGGGGTAAGGGGAAGCCATATCTGTTTTGTTTGGTACCAATGAGACTGGTAAGCTACTTTTACTGCCTTAGAAGCTAGGGAACAGACCTGAGAGATGAGTCTCAGGAGCCTAGGGGACTCAACACGTCCACCAGGTAAGCTGCAGGACACTTGTCCCCATTTCTTTTGCAGCTCTGGGGTCCTGGACTCATCTCAGTGCCTAGCTCTGGGTTTTGTGTGTCATTGTGACCATTACTGTTGACATTGGTTTAAAGAAAATCCAGTTTTGGACTTACCTGTGTGCGGGTTACCTGTAAGAATGTCTACATAGTTGTTTACACATTAGTGACCAGTTTGACGAGAGGCAAACTGCTCACATAGAGAGGAGGAGAGAGGTAGTCAGATCTTTTAACAGAAGGGACAAGCCAGAGCCAGCAAGCCAAGAGAGAGGCTCCAGCTGACTGTTCTGATGTCACCTTCAGAGGTCACACTCAGCAGTGGCAGTGAGCAAGCTCGACCATGATACTCCTGAGAAGGTAGGTACATAATCTTTTCCTTTTGCGTTATCCACTCGTTAGATGAACTCGCAAGCGCTTAATGTGTCCCCCACACAGAATGTGTGTGACAGTGTCAGAAATGCTGACTGACATCAAAATTTAAATCATATAACAATTTATAGTATTTTGATACCTCTCTCCTCGCCCCAAATTGAATCATTAAAATTTAGTAAGGTCCAATGTTTGGGTGTGGTGGGCAGGACTCTTCAAGTCAAAATACTCCTGAATTCTCCTGAGATCGCTCTGTAATGCAATTTGGGATTTTACCTCTAAGACAACAGAAGCGCACTTCTTTAGTGTTCGCTGCTCTGTCACAAATCACTTGCCTGATGCTCCTCCTTGGTTACAGCTTCCAGTGTGGCACATGCAAAACACTTCTAATAATTCTAACTTGTCAGAGACCAAAGCATTCAAGCCTGTGATAGTTGGCAATAATTGAAGAGTTAACATAGGGGAGTGTGGGTCCTTACCTCTTTCTTGGGGAGTCTTGTCCTCTTCCTGTCCCACCAGTTGGTCTGCTTCATTGGTGATCTGGTTATTGGGAGGGAAACTGAAGACACTTCGTTTTGCATGTAAAATAACCACAATCTGACCCCTGCGCTAAGTAACAGTACTGAATTAATTTATACCCAGGTCTCTAATTAATGACAGGAGAGTTAGGAGGAAGGGTAAGCAAGAATGACAGATGATACTTGTTCAAGATGGGGAAAAAAAAGTGACCCTCTTAGGACTTTTTCTTCCTCTTCTGCCACATTACCAGATAATCCTGAATTTGGCAAGGTGTCATTTGTCTATTGCTTGAGTTGACTTGTGTTTGCAAACCTTGTACAAAGAGTGAACTATGAAATGTAGATGCTGGGCACAGGGTGCCTAGGCTTGAGTTAACAATCTGTCACTGAGAATATACAAGAAATAAAACCTCACTTGGAATAGAGAAAGGGGGAGAGAAATTGTAAACTCAACATTTGGGGGGCTCTCACACTGGAAACACTGGACTCGTAGCCAATAAGCTTCCTTCAGGATCTGGCTCTCTTTCAGGGAATTAAGAAGAAAAGTCTCCCTCTTTGGAAACTAGCCCAGCCTCCCTGGCCAGCTTGTGTAGACTACCTACTAGTATTCTTAAGCTGCATGAAGACCTCAAGAGTCTTTACCTGAAATTACAATAGAAGAGTTAGACCCATTTTCTTCTCATTCCCTCTAAAGAGCTTGATCCTAGGTCAGGGGTCCATAGGTCAGCCTAGGGATCCGATGGGAACAAGGGCTGCATTCCATCCAGTGCACTAAAGAACTTGCCAAGGTGGGTGTTAGGACCAGATCCTGTGTGTTGCTGGGAGGCCCAGAGAGGAGTCCACTGCTCACTGCTTAGTCTCCTCCCTTTGACTCTGTTGTTTCTATTTGGAAACTTCTACTTTTTCTGTGAAGTTTTATTTCAAAATAGCAAAAACAAAAATATACTTTAATTTTTTAATTTTAATTTTAATATTTAATTTCATTAAAACCCTGGGAAGGGGGAAATGCATTTAACCTGTGTCATAGGTTAAAAAAAAAAAAGTTCAGAAACTTATTTTCATTTGCTACTTGTGTGTCTCCTGAAAGGCACAGAGACATTTGAAAAACTATAATTTTGCTAGGAAGGGGGTTGGCACATTTTATTTGGAGGGGGAATTGATTTTAAAAAACAAGGGAGTATGCCTAGCATTGGGAATTTCAACTTTAATCAATTAGGCTATCTTCTTTTAAAAATTTAAAATTTTTAAAAAAATAAAAAATTTAAAAAATTTTTGTTTAGTGCAACTTTCCTACATTAAAATAAAACAACAAAACAAATGCTTTTCAAAATCATGCATGGATTCTGGATAAATGGAAAAATAGGACCCAGCTGTGAACTAAAAATAAGGATTACTTTTAAAAAACCAGGAAGAGAAAGTTATTTGGGACCCTGTAATCCTTTAGCCAGAATTCTAGATGCTGTAGCATTGCCCATTCAGAAATGTATACTATACCCAAAAGCAAGGGCATCACATTGTTATTATTAATTAATAACAATATTATTAATATTAAATAATAGTAATTAATAAGTATATCATTATTAATCAATGATAATTGCTGTTGTTGTTACTAATGTTGATGTTGTTACAAGCTTGAGCCTTGCTAAAGAAAACTATTGGGAGATTTTTCTCAGAAAAGATATAAAGGAAAACCTACATTATTTAAAAAAAAAAAGAAAGAGGTAAAAGGCACTCTAGCTTGTGGGGTGGGGGTGGTGAGGTGAAGCTGATGTGGGTATTAACCCTCCCGAGCAATGGCTTCCCTAAAGGGGTGGCATCCATTTCATGTTCACTCGGTAGACATTTACAGTCAGTGATCTGCCAGGGCCTGGCTAGAATTCAGGAAGCAGCAGGCCGTTAGACACCTGTCATTAAACAAGGGATTTGAAGATCACACAAAACACTCACAACAGTCATGCCCTCAGTTTTGAGAAAACTATGTAGAAGCTTTGGATGGGCTTGGTGAGAGGTAGCACCTCAGAACTAGAGGCCTGAGTCCTTCACATACTCACCTTACAACCTTTGGGAGAAAAAAAAAAATCCCTAACATTTAATCTCTGTAAATTGAATGGATATGTTTATGAAATGGGTTTCTGTAGTGCTTTTATTGCCCAGAACTGTTTCAAAGGATTAATATGACTAGACAGAATACTTTTAAAAATGCAAAATGTAATTAGAACTCGTCTCCATCATCACTGGCCACGAACAATGTTGAGAGCATCNAGGTTTTCCTACCCTTTTCAAGTCAGGAAGGGACATATAGGAAGGAAATGGTCCCAATTTTCTATGCTTCATACCATCTTTCCATGGTAAATCATATGAGCAAGTTAAAAATAAAATTACCCATTTAGGAAAAAAAATTTTTTTAAGAGAAATAGAAATTTCTTAAAGGGCCTCTGCAAAACATAAATGTTATTGGCAGGCAGAGAAAGGAAAAAAAAAAAAAGTAAAAAATTCGGGGGGGGGCAATAAGCTATGCCCTTCCCACGGCAAGCAGTTCAGTGGAAGCATTCTGAATTTAGAAAAAAAAAATGGCTGCATTTAAAAAAAAAAAAGCATTTCACACGGTGAGATGCAGTGCAGTATCCCACCACATGGCAGTCAAATAAATTACTATACAATTAATTGTGATTCACTATATAAATAAGGTATCACTACAGGGTGGTTATGTTATGTGTAGTATTTACATACACAATTGTAATAAAGGCAGGAGATACTAAAAAACTCTGATCTAGTAGCCCCGTTGCAACTCAAGGAATAATATCTAAATGAGGTTTTGAAAACAAGGAAAAAGAAAGAAAAAAGGTCTAACCTATAAAATTATTTTAAACTAACAGAAACATGGAAACAGTCTGTGATTAGGTTACATTAAAAAAAAAACTCAGCTCTCTAGACATTGTAGAATTTTTATTAAATTATCTTTATTTTTCTATCTATCATCTATCTTAAAAAAATAATTCCTGCAATATACTTGGGCAATAAAAACAGAGTATGCACAGAGAAAAGCACTTTTTTTTTTTTAAGCAACAGATGAACCTGCGTGTGACGGATGAAGAGCGTGTTATAGGATGGCCATTTGATCTGCGTTTTCAGGGGCTGGAAGGCACGGATGCCTTATTCAACACGGTGGAGCTAGAGAGTCAGTAAAAAGTCCTGTAAATGTGAATAAATCCTTCCCTTCTATTTCTCCCCTTCCCCAATCAGTCACAGGGACCAGGATATAATCCCTGTCTTGTCACTTAGGCAAACTGAAACCAGCCTGGTGGGAACTGCAGCCTGCTTTGACACACAGCACTGCTGCAGTCTCACGAAGCAGGGAGCGGTGGCCATCTTACTTCAGGCTCAGACGAGGCCTAGGCCAGCTCTGGATGACGCTGCATCCAAAAAGTACATTGTGACTGACACCCACGAAGCTCAGGCAGGGCAGTACCAAGGTACCCCAACAAATGTGCTTCTGTTTTGGTTTAATTATCCCCTCTAGAAAAAAAAAAATCTAGGGGAAACAAGGGAAGCTTCTACTATTCTGAAAAAAACTTGGCCCCAGACATGGGGTTTGGTGCAGAGAACTGCATTAATGGGTAATGTAAGCTTCCATGCCTTCTCCCTGCATTGGGGTGGGGGCTAGACAGAAGACCCACATCCTGGTGCTGGAGGGCACTTTAATGAAAATTTCTTAGGAAAGCTTTGCTTCTCAAACGAGGCAACAGAGGCCCCAGGTTGTAAGGCATACCGTATACAGATGTGCACAGCCTTCTGTCTGCAGACATTTGTGCCACCCCCCAACTCACAGGTCAGCTTCCCAGAGGATGGAAATGGGCCTGCAGTGAGGCCAGAACTTTATCATGGAAGGTACTATGTTTTTCATGTAACAAGGACATTTGAAATTGAAACCTACTTCCCCTTTTCGTATGTTTGATTGAATGATACCAGTAGTTCCCCAGGCAGGCATAAACAAAATGACCATCCCATCTAAAAGCATGATTTGTGGGAGGCACATCACAACAGCACAGTCACGTCATTAATGTCTTTAATAAACACCGTCACAGATTATCAAATATTTAACAGACAAATGTAGCACAGCCTCAGAAACTGTGATCCTGAGATCCCTTGACAGGCCTTAGAGAAGAAAAAAATCGTAGAGATTCACTCGTGAAGATTTTATTTAAGCCACAGATCCAGACCATTGTTAATTGCTGTTCTGATTAATCTGGCAAGAAGAATGAATGCCTCAGGTTGGAGATGAGAAGTCTGGAGGGAGGAGGGGTTTGGCTGTGGAATGAGGGGAGGGGTCTTGGCGAGGGGAGGGGCCTGGAGAGCTAGGGAGCGAGTTGAATAGATGGGGGGGGGGATGAGGGCTTCAAAAGGCACCCATCTGGCTGGCATAACATTTGTTTAATCTTCATCCTAAAATCTTTATTTTTTTAACCCCAAAACTGATTTAGAGAAGATCTTACCTTCGATCCTCTTTCCCTCAACTAAAGCTGCTTGAAAAAGACTCACATGCAAACGTTTACATAGCTCACAAGTAATATTTCCAGGTTCCTATGCATTGTCAACACATTCAGTATGCACTCAGATTATTTAATTGTTTTTATTTTAATTGTAATTAAAATACAAAGGCAACATTGCACTCCCAACATACAATTCCCAACCTTTTAAAACCAGGCCCCTCCTACTATAGGCTGTAAAAATGTAAGTGATTGGCTTACCTCGGGCTCTTCGCTAAGAAGAAAATTATTTCATTTATTTTTTAAACCCAGCCACGCCCACCCCCCTTGAAACCAACCCCGTGTGTTTACAATGTGGCCTTGCCAACAGGGCTAAAGTGTCCCCCCCCTCCTC
>LZPO01055173.1:76058-93251 GCA_001675575.1 Neotoma lepida
TCTGGTTTTTCAACCGTTAAGGCGGGAGGGTTTGACGTACGAATTGAGAAGTGAGGAAACGCTTAGCGCAAAGGAAAAAAGAGAGAAAGACATAGAGGGGAAAAAGGTTATGGAGGCCCACGGCTGCGGCCCCACTCCCCCTGGCCAGCGGCCCAGCAGATTACCCAGGATGCCCCGCCACCTTTCCCTCCGCGTTTTTCCCTCTGCTCGCTGCAGAGAGTCCGCGCACAGGTACCACTGAGTGTGTCAACACGGAAAGTTTTGGTCGCGCCATGGCGCAAATCACAAGACAGCCCATTTCAGAGTACAAATACACAATCGGCGGGTACATTGAAGGTGCCAGGGATGGAAACTGGGACACACTGAGCATGTCATGCACAGGCGAACACAGAAAATGGACACCAAAACACACCAACAACAAGCTGTCTGAGTCGAAGCAGCCGTGCCAGGCGAGGCGGGGGCGCGCACCCGGATGGCCCTAGCCCACCGCGGTCACGAACAATCAAGCCGGGGGAGCCCCGAAGGGCCCTCCCCAGCAGTTCCTGGCTCACCTCACGCCCCCGCCTGTCCAGCCTACGATCGCTGGCGCTGGCGCTGGCCTCCGGCCGGTAACGACCCTCAGTGTCGCTCGGCACCACTTTTCTCCCTGGAGGGCATATACTTCGGCCACCCGAACCCTCCAAAAATCCCCTCTTTCCCCCCTCCCCCCCAGGGCAGAGTTGGGGTCCCTCCCTGGAACTTCTAACAGGGTTTCCGGACCCCTCCTCCCATGGTCAAGGTCCAAGCCCCACCGGAAGGCCCTGCCACCACCTCCCCGGGTGCCCAGGGCGGCCCTACTGCCCAGGGGCAGAAGCTGCCGCATTACCTAGAAGCAGCAGGCGGTGCGTACACATGTAGTCCATCTTCTCCTCCTCCAGTTGCTTGTCGATGGCCTTGCTGCGTTTCTTGTCTGCGCGCTTCTTCTCTCGCATCTCAATGGCTTCTTTGCGCATCTGTTTGCGCCTCTCCTCGAAAGGATCCTTGACCTTCCCTGGGCTGAGGGAACGGGATCTCTCGGATAGACCGAAGCAGCTTCCGAAGGTTCTGACGAAGAAGTTGCGGACTGGGTTGCACCCGACCGAGTGGCGCCGGAGCTGGCCGGGGCGGCGGTTTCGCCGCAGAAGCCACTGGAAGCAGCCGTTGGCCCCTTCTTCCGACTCATCACTAGAGGAGTCAATCTCGCAGATGACGGACGACACCTCCTCGTACCTGCAGCAGCTTCGGCCACGCTCATACTTGTCGGGCCAGGCACTCGGCCTCGGAGCAGGCCGCGGAGTAGATGAATCAACGACCTGGATCTCTGGACTGGGGGGTCTAAGATGGGCCCTGCTTGGGGCAGGAGGGATTCCCCGGATAGACATGGCCCGGGCTGCAGCGAGTGAGTGGCCGGCAGCAACTGCCCGGGCAGCGGAGGCTGCCCGGGCAGCGGCAGCTGCGCGGGCAGGAAGGGATGCCCGGGCCGCGGGGGTAGCTGAGAGGGACCTGGCTCCCCAGACAAGAGGACCTGCATAGGCTGCCCTAGCGGCAGTTGCCCTAGCGGAGGCTGACATCGCTGGGGCGCCAGGGACTGCCCCCGCAGCTGGGTGAGCTCTGGCAGTGGGGATTGGCCGGGGAGCGGGCTCCGGAGGGGTGACAGGGGCTGCCCGGGCGGCAGGCTCCGCCGAGGTGGCAGAGACTGCCGCAGCTGCGGGCTCCACCTGGATGTCGGGGGCTGCCCCGGAGGCAGACTCGGCCTTGGTGGCAGGGACTGCCTCAGAGACTGGCTCCGCTGCTGGCTCCTCCACGGCTGGCTCCACGGCTGGCTCCACGGCTGGCTCCGCGGCTGGCTCTCCGGCTGGCTCTCCGCCGCCTTCAGACTCGGCAGGAGTGGCTGGGGCGACCGGGGCTGCCCCTCCGTCAGGATCTGCGCGGACAGTACGGGCTTCTCCGACTTCTTCAGGATCGGTTTGGACATCCACGGGTGTTGCTGGGGCCGGAGGAGATCCGCCGGCGGCTGCGTCAGGTTCGGTAACGACGGCTCGGGCATCAGGTACTGCGCGGGCATCCATGGCTTCTGGCTGGGTGAAGGATCCGTCTCTTCTCTCCGGAGAAGGGACTTCTCCTTCCACCGCAGCTGCGGTGGTAGGGCTTCCTTCCATCTCGGCTGCTTCTTGCTCAACTGGGGGTCTCTCTGCGCGCTCGCTCTTATCTGGGGCTCTGGAGACTTCGATGGGCGGGCCATCACTTGCGATTGGGGGGCCGTCCATATTGACAGTGGTGTCGTCGTCGACCCCAGCGGAGGCTCTGCCAATCTCAAGCGGGGGTCTGGAGATCTCCATCGGGGGGGTGTCGCATGCGAAGTTGGGAGGAGATCTGATAGCCTCGCTGAACGGTCTGTCAATGGCGCCGCGGACCCAGAGGGGAGGCGCGTTCTCGGCGGGAGCGAGGCTGAGCGCACTCGGGACCGCGACTGCCGGGAACTCGCCGCTAATGCCGATTTGGCGCATGACTCGGGGGAGTCCTGGGGGTGGGCTATCGCCCCCAAATTCTTCTCCATCAAGCTCAAATGGCACGGATTCTTCAAGTGGAGGACTGTAGTCATCTCGGAAGCCAGCGTTTGCAAATCTGAAGTGCCCGGGCTCCGCGGGAAGACGTCTGAGGACCTCTGCTTCCGGACCTCCTGGAGGAAGGTTTGGGACTTGCAAGGGCGACTGGCTCCCACCTTCCTGGGCAGGCTCGTTGAACTCAAATGGCATAGCTTCTTCTGGTGGGGGACTGTAGGTTCCCAGGCCTGGGCTCGCACCACTGGGGGTCCTGGGCTCCAAAAGCGCTGAGTTGAAGACTTTGAGGCCTGCTTGGGTCCCAGATGTTCCAGACTGCTCCAGGGTGGGCCAGAAATCTCTGAGATTGGGCTGTGTGGTCTCAAATGGCATGGCTTCCTCCGGAGGTGGGCTGTAGTCTCCACCCACTCGGACTTCCTCGAAGGCCTGGCTGAGGCCCTGGACGTCAGATCTGGAGTCTTCAGGGGGTCCACAGACCTCAACGCCAGTCTCGTCGGGGATGGGCTCGCTGTCAGTCGGTTCGGTCTCCATTTCTTCGGCTGGGCCAGGCCCAGCACTGGGGGCAGCTGCCCCTGGGGCCTCCAAAGGTTCTTGCTCGGGCTGCTCCCCGACTTCAGCGGGGATATTTGGTTGTCCTGGCATATTGTTGCCGTGGAGGCAGTTGCGCATGCCCATAACACGGTGGCGGTTTTTCAAAATAAATTTGGGGCCCCGTAAGACGGAGCACCCAGCCAAACTAGGGTGAAAAAAAATATTTTTTAAAAAATATTCAAATATTGGCTGGAAAGTTTTGCAGCCTCAGTTTCCAACCTTTGTAAGGACTGGTACTGAGGGCCTAAAGCCCAAAACCATGGCTGAAGTAGCTCATTTCGTGCTGATAGAATCTGGAGCCTTCCTGGTCACCCTTATCCCTTCGGGCTGCGGTCGGCCAGCCACGCGAAGGACTTTTCTGTTCCTTCTTCTTACTTTTTCATAGTTTAGCTCCGCCTTCTTGGCATCCAGGAGCGTGCCGATTCGTCTCGAAAATCGTTAGAAAAACTCTTTCTCTGCCGCCAGAGGACGCCGGTCTTAGTGCTAAGCCGGCTCCGGGAGCTGGCTCCCGGTGCCGGCAGCTCCCGACTTTGGGTAAGGGGGCTGATGAGCGCAGGCCTCGCAGGGACGTTCGACTGCTTCCTCTCCTCTCCTCTCCCGGACTGATTGCGAGTCTCTCTTCCTCGCTTTTCTCTTGGCCAGAGAGGGAGCGCGCTCTCCTGCGTTGCTGGGACACGTGACGTAAGACGTGGGCATTGGTCCGTCAGAGTACAGGAGCTGAAACCCTCCCTCCCCATCTGATTCTTCTCGAGGGGAGGAGGGACTGCAGGAGGGCTTCATCACCCCAGATTACCCCAGTATGCGGCAAAAACCTTCTCTGAAGACCCTAGACTTAGGCAATTACCCATATTCAGCTCTGATTCGGGAAAATGAGCCTTTAAGATACATGTGAAGGGGTAGAGGCGTGTACATAAAAATGCGACAGGTGGTCGTGAGCCCACCGGAAGGGCAGAGAAGTGACAAACGGTGCGGTACTGCCAAATGAGAACACGCAATTTGTTTTTTACAATGCTCTGGGGTCGTTTTATTTATTTATTTATTTTTGATGTTTCTGTTTTTCTGTTCGTGGAGGATAGCTCTGGTAAATCCCTTCAACGTCCCCCTTCCCCTTTACACTTCGGGGTGGGGGAATCTCAGTAGTGCCCAGGCGTGACGCAGTCAGGGCTTGTCTTGTTTATGTGGATGGTGACGCAGTAGAAATAAAGGTCTCAGCAGTGCACTTCCGAAAAAAATCAAGCGAAGACCCCTCCCTACGCGGTCCCAGTGGTTGCCGCTGCTGCCGCTGCGCAGATAGGGGAGGGGGCGCGGGGCTTACCTGAAGACCCCTACCTAGATCAGGCCTCGGACTTCTGTCTTCTGGGGAAGGGTAAAAGGGGATTTGGGATGTGGTTGATGGCCGATTTAGAGTGGTCTTAAAGACTATACAATCCGATACGCATTAACCCACCGACCAACCGTGCCGCGGCAGTAACAGTGACTGANACTCGCGGCTTCCGGCCTTCAGAACCTGCTGCCGATTCGGTGTTCAGTTCATCTAGCCGCACTCCAACCCCTTGTCAGCCCCCTGCCAGTCCCTCTCCTTGGTATGAGCACCACGGTTACAAAGTGCACGGCTGCCAGCCAGGTTGCACGCCCCTTGCGCTGTCTCTTATACACATCTAGATGTGTATAAGAGACAGGGCAGGTGGTTGCCTGGACTGCAGGACCCTGGGGGAAGAGACAGAGTGTGGAGTGGTACACGGGGTGGATTGCGGCAATCATGCACCATGTAGATGACTGTATTGTAAGACACATGCGGGTGCACCGCGGCAAGCTCTAATTCCCTGAAATCTAACGTGTCCCTCTTCTCACTGCAGGCTCGGCACACTGCAGCCCCCTGCCTACATCATCCACGTGGTCATCCCGAGTATAGGAAAGCAGACAAAGTGGACCCCTAGTGAATGCCTGGGACCTCCCGAAGGCGTGACACCTCAGCTCTACGGTTCGACACCGTTCGACACGGTTCGACACACTCCACGCCGAACACTTTGAACTTTGGTCCAAAGTTCNGTCAACTACCCCCACGCAAAATGGCGAAACAATTTGAACACACACTGAATGGTCCAACTGGGTCTCAACCACCAACCCACTCCCCTCCGACCCCAGCGCCAGGTCAGCTATTGGGTTGGGGTCACGCCAATCACGGATGCCTGGCGAATGAACGGGGGGCTTCAGACCGGAAACCGGATATGGGTGGGAGGTCCAAAAGGGGGCGCCGCGTTGGAACGCCCAAAGAGGTTGTGCTTACTGGGTTGGTGGGAGGCGGTTGGCGGGCGGCGGGCGTATGGCGGCCAGGCCTAGAAGGCCACGATCGCCGTGAGCGCCTTGAGGGTCAGTCTTTTTGATGCCCTCAATCGCCAAGGCCAAGTGGGAAGGTCGGGGTCTCCCATGCACCACCCCTTGGGCTCATGATGGCGGTGGGCTAACGCACTTCACCCAGCGGGCTACCGCTGAGGCGCCGTGAAGAGGCATTTCCAGGCCCTGACGGTGGTGATCCATGCCCCAGGAGAGAGAGAGACNAGCAGGACAAGATGGACAGAGTTCATTTTCCAGGGATGCTGAACCCTGCACAAGGTGGAAGGTCAGTANACGCTGAGGTTGGAGACCCAAAGAGACCGCCACGCGGATCTCTTTTGCTCCCCAGGCCTCTCACACCCAACCCCAAAGCACCATTCATCGAAAAATGGGTTCAGATTCTCTTTGTTCAGACATTCTTATGATCTGTGGGAATCCTTTGTTCCATGTTCTTTCTTATATCATGCTTCTCTGACTGGGGGAAAGATCCAGATCATGCCAATCTCCTTGCAAAGGAGCAAAACGGCGTGAAAATGAAAAGAGAAGGCCTCCAGTAGGAGGGGTTGCAGAGACCGAATGGAGAAAATGGCGCCTCGAATGGTTCTCCATAGGAAGATGTCTTGACTATGAATAGAAGGGGCGGGGCGGGGCGGGCACACCTTCACCTATCTGGAACAAAGAGTCTAACAAAAGGAAATGTGGGGCCTAGTTGCGTAAATGATCGGACACCCTTGGTCCTATAGAAGCAGTGGGAAAAGAAGGGGGAAAAAAAAACCTGGATGGGCTTTCTTTGGACTCCATGGAGCATCCGGGCTATTTTGGCAGGAAGTGAAGAGGAGGAAATGGATTAGATGGTAAAAGGTGTGTTTTCCGCCCCTTTACAGATGAGGATTTAAGTCAAGTTTTAGAAAAGGCAGAATCAACATGGAGGTTGGTTCGGATGAAGGGAACAAAGGAGTGGGGGGGTGTGCACAAAGAGGGCTGCGGCTGCGGGAGGCCTTTAAGGAGAGCCTCCGACACAATGACAGAAAGAGAATCAAGATGGTTCCTCGGCCCCGCTGGAAGCTCCTGTGTCAGACGGGTCTCAAAAGGGGGAAGAGTCAAAGACTAGTACCTGGTTGTGGACACTAGGAACTGCATAGGGAGCCAGGGAGGGGCTGGTGTGGAGGCTCTGTGATTTCAACATGGCAGATGGGAAAGAAGATGGACGGCTTGAGGGAGATTTTTACAACCTGTTTCTGGGAAGGAAAGGTCTGATGTTTAGGAGAAGGGTAGAAAGCATAAATTCAAATCGGCAAGCAACCTTACTAGGATTTGAGATCATCGAATCAGAAAAAAATTCTCCAGGGAAGGGATATATTTGATGTGAGAAGAACAGTTGGAGAGAGAACAGGGAAGACTCCAAGGGGCAAAGCGGGGAGCAGCTCCTGCCAGCCCCTGGCTTCTCAGTCTCTGCACTAGTGACTTGGGTTGGGGTAATTTTTTGCTATGGTGACTGTCCTATGCTACGTGTGACAGGATATTATATGCCTTCCCGAGTCTATACCTACTGGATACCACTAGAATCTCCTTAGTAGTCATAATCAAAATGTCCTCATATTTTGTCCAAATATCCTCTGGGGTGCAAAATCACCCCTAGTTGAAAAGAACTGAGAAAGAATCCTTACACTTGACTAGAAACCACCACTTTAATTTAAAGGTAAATTTATACTAGCAAAACCAGAACTCAGTACGTAATTTTGATTGCCTCCCGCCCCCTGCTCTCATTTTCCTATAGTGACTGAGCAAGTCAGTTGGATGAATGAAACTTAGGTGCCAAGGGCTCTGTGGTATACCAGCAGCATGGCTAAGATGGCCCTGCAGAGGAGCCAGGTGTTTGAGAAGCTGAGCAGCACAAAAGATAACTGAATGGCCTGGCCAAAGGACTTGGGGGACCCAGAGTGGTAAGAGCTGGAGGTGATCGGTGCGCAGGTTGACTGGGGATCACCTGGGTGGGGCTGTGTAGTGAGCCCGTGGGGGTTGTTGATTTTGCTGGCTTTATACAGAAATGTTCGTCTGACAAGGGTGAGAAGAATCAACATTGGGTGTCGGTGACTACCTGAGCTAGGGCCTCACCCTAATAGGAATGAGGTTTTTAATGGTCTCCCATTATAACTGTATGCTAGTGAGGGGTCTTTTTTCTCCCCTTTTGTGTGTGTACACACTTGTGTGTGTGTGTGCATGTGCTCAGTGTGCATGTGCTGTGTTGGGATTAGAATACAACCTACAGGGGCTGGTTCTCTCCACCACGTGGGTTCCATGAACCAAGCACCTTTGTCTGCTTACCCATATCACCAGCTCCCTAGCAAAGGGTGTTAAAATATCTTCCCTATTCCAGTTGACTTTGTAATAGGGGAAGAGGTAGATGTTTAGACGTGTGAGTAAAAACAAGGAGGGCGAGTTGACTCTAGTTACGAAGCAATGGAAGAGAAGTCAAGCAGGCGAGTGCCCAAAGAAGGCTAAATAGGTGTGAAGGACAAAAACTAAGCTCAGGGTCTTGACCTCATTCACATGAGGAACGTGCTAGAGTGAAAGGCTATAGGGAGATGGTGCATCAGCTGGGGAACAGGATTCGCTCTATTGGAAAAGGATGGGAAGTATTATTACTCATGCTTCCATTAGGCTCCTAGGAAAGTCAACCTGCTCGGTGTAGCTGGCCCAGATGCCCAAGTGAGAATCGGATGCCCCTTTGAAAGTAATGTCAATTGAAACTCCCTTGGCTTCATTAATTCCTAAAAATGTGTGGTCCCCTTTTTCTGTGATACCCCTGGCTTTCAAAACTTAGGCTCCTGGTGTGTGTTTGTGATCCCAAGTGTGTTTATACTTATATTTTGGGATTTTTTTTTTTCTTACTGACAAAAGCCCAAGGCCCAACCAGATATCGAATAGCTGCTTCTGACTTTCTTGATGCTTCCCTGTAGCCACAACCACAAAAGAAAGCCAAGTAGGAAAGGCCCCTCAGGAGGAAGAGGGTAGAGTGAGCAAGAGGGAAGGGAGCAGAAGCCAGGCAAAGCAAGCCCATTAGCAGTAAGGTTCCTTTTGGTTTGTGGCCTTGGGGAAGGGGCAGCCTGGAAGGGAGGGAGTCTTCTCTGCACATAGCTCATTTTTGTGCAATTGGTTTTCAGGCAAAGGTAACTGACACAAAAAAGGGAAACTAGAAAGAGAATTCAGACGACCACTAAGTCTCTAAGCTTCCCATGACAAAGGTTTTCTGGGTGCTTCTCTGAGTAGCAATAAGACTTTGAAGCTGTTCAATTAATTACTGTTCGATTAAGACTGCTGCAGCCCCCCTTCCCCTGCTAGCAACTCTGCCAGCATTGGCCAGAGGAGGCAGCAGCAGCAGCTTACTGCTGTCTGCAGAGGGGCTGTATGGCTGGCCTGTTTCAGGCAAATGCTAATTAAAGGAAAGATGCCTCTAACAGATAGGGGAAGATATTGGACTAGGGACTGGTGTAGGGCGGATGTTAGGGGGATGAAATGATGTTTATGAATACAGCTTATCAGCTCTGGATGAAAAGCCCTGATAAGGATTCAGGCCCCTCACTCGGGCTTGTTAGCAATGGTTCAATCACAGTGGCCTTCTTTGTGGAAGGGTCACCAAATGGTGCCTCAGCCTGTCATGCTCCTGCCACTTGCATCCGCACAAGGTGTCCACATGGCGCTATGGTTTCTTTGTGCAAAACAGCTGAGGATGCTACAGAGGCCATTAAGGCTATTCCAGATGAGAGAAGGCACCAAGGGAAGGCTGCTAACAGGGGGATAGGGGTGGGGTGGGAGGAACGGGGGATGGGGGTGGGGTGGGAGGTGGGATCCCGGAAGGTGGGTTTAGTGGAAAGGCTATTTAGGATTTCTGTAACTCTTGGTGGAAATTCCAGGCACCCTGAGGGCTTCTGGGGCCTGAATGCTATTTGAATTTAAGGGGAATGGTGTATTTCACCTTCTCACACAACCTCAATTACCCAAAGCAGATTTTCCTAACGAAGTTTAATTGGAGCAGCAACATAAGCCAGGACACTCAGACAGCTCTAGCCTGGGGGAAGGGAAACCTGCCAGCTTCAGCTGACCATCAGTCTTTGGGTCTGCACTCACAAGTCTGAGTGGGAGCCTCAGAGGCTGGCCTTTCTAGAGTCAAACCCAATGCTTAGGTTTTAAATTGTTAAATAAGATTACTTATTTAAGTAATTATTAAGTAAGTATTTAAGATAAGTCTTTTTGGTTGATGAATTTGAGGCATTTGTATGAAAACTCCATTCTGTAGATGAAGCTGAAATTCCTGTGCTAGATCTGTGAGACTGTTAGGGGACAGTGACTAAAGGGTGACTATCTGAAATCCTCATTAGTGGCCATTTGGGGCTATTAGAGGTGACACCTGTTCTTGTTGCACCTGGTTTTAACCCCTTTCAGTTGTCAGAGACTTGCGGCCAGCCATATCTGACTGTCCTCAACCTTTTCAAAATATTTTTGCATAGCCATAAGTTTCCTGGCTTGTGATCTCCCTCCTTTTCTACACCTCTTCTGGAGCTCCTGCCTAGGTGCCTCAGATCTGGTTCTTTATTCCCTGTAATCCCACCACCCTTTTGTCTTCCTCAAGTTTGCCCCAAATTACTGCCTCCAACTATCCCGTGTTATAATTTGAGTTAACCCTGGGGCAGCTACACCCCCTTGCTAATATGTGTAACGTGCTCACCCTAAAATAGGTCCATAGTTAAAAACATACAGACTGTGCCCACACTTGAAATGGGGTAGACAGCCTCCTGGCTCCACGCAGAATAGTTTGCAGTAGAGGTGCCACGCTCCAGCCCCCAGGGTGTCCTGCTCTGCTGGCTGAGCACTACGTAGCTCTAGAAGGCAGACTCTTGGACTTGGGAGATCCAAGTCACTAGGTCATTTACTCTGGCTCCCAGGCCATGTGAATTATTCCGCCTCCTGGTTGTCGGGGAGGGAGCACCCTGTCAAGAAACTTGAGAAAAACACTAGTAAAATTTGACCAATTTTTAAAAAATGTCTGAAAAGGGACCAAAACGCAAAATAAACTGTGATAGTATAGTAAGCCAGTCACTTAATTTGCAGAACCCATTTTGGGGAGAAGTGTTTGCTTTGTTTGCCGCAGGCAATAAGGCTAAATTTAGCATGTATATATGCACGAGTGTTTGTGTCTGTTTCTATGTGTGTATTTGTCTGCATGGTGTGTGTGAACTTAGCTATTACCAGACCTTGCAACATACAAAAGGTGATGTAGTACTAGAATTTTGTGGAGACAGGAACCACTAAAGCAGTGGCTGGAGAAAAGCCCTTGAGAGGGAGTGGTAATGAAAACTACGTGAAAAGACTTGGCCTGTCTCAAAAAGCTGTTATGTAAACCACAGTTGTCAGGCGTTGTCTCCCATACTTAGCTAGCATCCCCCTATGGGTTTGTGCCATACCAGGTTCTGGAAAGGCTCATTCTAGACACTAATCACAAGGAGAGAATGCAGGAAAAAGAAAGCCACCACCACTGATGGGTGCTCTTAAGAATGCCCCCCCCCAACACAATGAATCCTGCATTCTCTACCTGCCCTCTTAAATATTTTTGCCAGGAGCTGAAAAGCATATTTGATAAAACTAATTTATTTGACCAACACAAACAGACTTCTTCACAGCTGGTGTTTTTAGTTCATCAACATTTGAGACTTGGGACTTCATTGGGGTAAAGTTACTGGTTTCTGTTTCTCAAGCCATAGGGTCATTTTGTTCAGCTAGTGCATTTTAGATACTGAGGCAGAGGGACATTAGGGAAGACTGAAGCCAGTCAACAGGGTAGACCAGAGGCAGCCTGGGCTAACCCAGTATTTCTGCCTTTTGTCTGTGATTCTGCTGTGCTGTCTGGGTTTGGGATACAAGGCTGATGAATGCCGCCACAGCAGGACATTCCATCCCTCACTGCGGTAGGATTAAAGGTGTAACTTGAGCTTCCCATCTTGTTTCTGGGCATTATTTTAGAGGGGAGCAATATTTGAGTTGACATATGACACCACTGGTCTCTGGCCCTGCTGAATTTGATTTTCATGACTGGTGTTTGTGATAGGTGCCACCCTGCATGCCCCATACCGTGGTCACTGCTCAGTGACAACAGGGAGAAATTAAGTAAAATCCATACTTTTTTTTTTTTTTAAAGAACTTTATTCTTACCAGTACTGATGTTTCAGATTTCTTGTTAACTGAGTACAGCTGCTAAAATGAAGGGTCAAGAGTCAGAGGTTACAAACAGTTCCAGAATAGAAGAAGCCTCAGCTTCAGGTGCATTAAAACAGAGCAGAACGCCTTAGAGGCCTGTTCCAGAGTTTACAGCCCGCAAATCAGTTTCCAATTCTGATAAATAGAGCTATAAGTTTTATTGATTTAAAAAAAAATACTTACATCTGGGTTTTACCATCACACGCTATTTGAACTCTGACACATAAAAGAAATTAACTTAAATTCTATGACTAGCGCACCCTCCCCCCCACAGCAGGAAAGTTTTTCCATTAAGCAAATGATTAATGAAGAATCCTAAATGTTATGGTACATAGTTTTAACTAGCTTTGCTGCCAACGAGCTGCTCCCCCCCCCACCCATGGCAGGGGTCTACGGGATCCGGTTTTCCCAGGGCATGTCTCCCACAGCTACTCTACCTCTGTTTAAGGGAAAGCCAGCCCATTCAAATGCTAACCCCAGCCTAACAGGGTGAGACAAAGAGCCAGCTGGGAGGTTAGGGAGTTGGGGATGTTTGAGAAACGGCTAGAAAAGTCCCTGGAAAAGGAAAGGAGCTGACCCCCCCGTGAGTGTTTGAAATCTCTATTTCACAGAAAGTAGGCTTGGAATGTGTGTTTAGCAAAACCTTTCCTTGTGTGGGTGGTGGGTGCTTTCCCAAGTGTGCTACACTCCTATGTACCTCCTGGGCTTTTTCTCATGAAGCCAGAGAAACACTAGGGAGGGCGTGGGCTGTGCTGGTGGGCAGCAGGCTGGGCTGCAAACGCGTCTGCTGTGGAAGATTTCTAAGGGACAGCAAAATGTGCTTCCTATTTGGGTGCCCCGTGTGAGAGTCTGGCACAGTGCTCAGTTAGGCTTCGTTATTGTTGCTTTCTTTTTTACTTTGCCTTGTTCGAATTTTTTTGTTTGTTTGTTTGTTTGTTTTAGGCAGGGTTTCTCTGTTTTAACAGCCCTGTCCTGGAACTCGAGACCAGGCTGGTCTTGAAGGCAGAGTTCCGCCTGGCTCTACGCACCCCTCCCCCACCACTAGGATTAAAGGCGTGCGCCACCAAGCCTGGCTCAGGGCTTCTTTTTAAAGGAGCAACGTAGGTGAGGTGGGGGCTATAGGGACTGAAGACCCTTTTAAAATTTTATTCATCCAGTAACAAGGCAGCTTTCTAATTTAACTAATGAAGAACCTAACTGATGAAAACACTTCTCCCCGATGGAAAAGACACGCTGAAAAACGCGGCATCTCCACCTGTTAACTAGAAACCTGTTGCTTGGTAAACTCAGGCTACTAATACGTCACTAGATAAAATGGCACCTAACTTCAAGAAAACGTCACCATCATCGTTTTATGTTGTCGACAATTTTAACTTCGGAAAGATGTATTTCACTTAGGCAGCTTAANGCTTTCAAACCAAAAGCCCCCACTTCCTTTCCGCAGGCTACCCGCGCATCCTCTACCCACTACTAACAAACTGCTTCCCTGTGTGGACCAAAGACGCAATTAGCCGCAGTGCGCACAACCCACCCTCACTTAAGTTCTGGGGACTGCGACGCCATCCCAGGGAAGAGGGTAGGTCCTGGAAGGAGACTATGTAATGTGTTCCTTCTAGCACCATTCTCCTCTTAGGAGCGCAGGAGAGCCCAGCCGCCTTTGATTTCAAGCCTTGAAAACGCATTCCTTAACCAGATTTTCCAAATCATCCCATCAAAGTAACTCAAGCCGCCGCATGACCAGACAGACGCGCGCACTTAAAAAAAAAAAGTTTCCAAATGGGTGAAATATAGTAGGTACGTTTTACTTTTTATCGGCCTTTCCGCCTAAGGTTGGAGAGGAAAACATTCCAAGGTGTGTTACGTGCTTGTGGCAGTATGGGGACTATCACCGGCGATCTCCCCTCTGGTTACAGATTCCAAATACAGCCCCACCCGAGCTGAAGATGGCCAAAATGGCTGTAGCGTGTCCTCCCTGCCCCCTCTCAGTCCTAAGCGCAGGATCTGACATCTTCCCACCTCGGGAAGTGCCACGATCTTTGGGGACGCCTTGGAAGGTGTCCAGGTGCTATCCACGCCCCCCTTACTCAGCCCATACCTTGATCCACTTTACCTTTCCGCCCAAGACCACTTGGTATGGCTCTCATTCCTTCCTCCCTGCCTCTAGGGCCTACGCGCACAAGTCCCGGACCTCTCCAGACAAGTCGGATCCGCCCAACCAGAGGCGCCAAAAGGTTAACTATACCCTGGTGTGATCCTGACCGTGCTACCAACCCGGCTTGCCCAGAAGGGCACCCGGAAAGGTCCCTGTACCTTCACTGTGTATCCTCCAAACACTACTCACTAGCAGGAGACGCCTATCCGCGCGGGAAGGTTGGCTAGGGCGCACGGGAGAGGTGCGCGCGCTCCTTTTCACGATCTCTGGCCTCCGCAAACCTCCAGAGGTAAGCGGTGTTGGCCAAGACTGCTTGTGCGGCGTGGGAGGCACTGGCTCCAGGGTTCCGCAGCCCCCAAATTGGCCATGTCGGGACCCGATTTCCAGGCCCTGCGCCGGCTGAGCGCACGTGCGACTTTGCTCTGGAGCTATAAGCTCCAAAGTTCTCACCCAATCCCAGCGCAGTTACTTTTCTGTGCATTGCAACAGTGTAGCTACGGTGCAGCAGTTCTCAGATCGCCCAAGTTGGCGCGCGCACCTCCATACCGATCCCAGTGGGCTCTAGCCAAAGCCAACTCCAGCGCTGACGACTAACCTTTCTAGGAGGAGGGAGGGAAAAAAAAAACGTAGAAAACAAGTGACTTACCTTTGCCGTTTGTTTAGGTGGTATGCGGCTCCAAACCTGGGGCGCGCTCAGAATTCAGTGTCGCGCACCGGGTGTCAGCCCGGGGACCTCAGGTTGTCTCCAGCGAGGCTCCAGAAAAGCCCCGCGGTCCAACAAACCTTTGGCCTCCCGAGCACCCCTGGGTGCCCTGGAGAAATTTGAGGAGCCCTCTCTCCTTTCCTGGGGTGCGTTTTAGGCTGATTAGTGAACAGTGCTCCCGTCCCACCTTGCTCCCCACCTATCTAATTCCTCCCACCGCACTGTCTCAGGGTCCCAGTTTTGTCAGGGCAACTAACCTTTATCCATGAAAACTAGGAGAATCTGGACGGAGTCACCCATTAGTGACGCCGGATGGGGATGGGCCCCTTTCTGGGAGGGGATTCCGGGGACTGGTCGCGGCGGCGGCGGGCGAGCCTCTTGGTCTTGCAGCGGCGGGGCTGCCTGTCCTCCTCCTCAAGCTCGTCTGACTCCTCAGGGTCTAAGGGCTCACGCTGGGGCTCCTCCCCCTCGCTTGCGCTCTCGGGCTCCTGAGTGGTGGGCTGCGCACGACTCGGGGAGGCGTGGGCGCTCTGTAACTTCAGAGCGTGCAGACGCTGGGTGAGAGACTGGTTGAAGGTGGCACCCCGGGGGCCACGCTCGTCCTCGGGTTCGGTCTCAGGCTCAGTTGAGGGGGCGGTCTCAGACTCGCTCTCTAATTCGGTCTCAGACTCGATATCAGACTCGGACTCTGTCGTCTCGGACTCTGTCGTCTCAGACTCGGTCTCAGACTCGGTTTCCGACTCGGTCTCGTAGTCGGTGTCTTCGTACCCTGGACACTCGGGGCGGGGCTGCTCAGGCTCCTCGAGCTCGTGATCAGACTCAGATTCGGGGGACTCGGGGAGTACCTGCGCAGCGGCGGCGGCGGCAGCGGCGGAGCGGTGGTGGGCGTTAAGGAAGCTCCGACGCTGGGCAGCACGCTGCTGGGCACGGGCGTTGGAAGTGGCGAGGGCGCGGAGGAGAGCAATGGAGCAGGAGAGCCAGAGGAGCGCGGTGGCAGCCCGGCGGCCTATGGGCGGGCACAGGTCGTTGTAATTATGGCGAGCTCGGCGCCACTGCTGAGCCCGGGACCTGCGATCCATTTTCCTAGGCGCTCACCGAGAAGCCGACTCACCCTCTGGCTCTGCAGAGAGTGGCCCCACTGCGCAAGAACTGCTGGAGCCGAAAAGGATGAACCTTATGAGGTGAGAAGCTGGGTCCAGAGACCCCAGTCTCACCTCGGGGAGAAAAAAAGGGATTCACCTACCTTCAGGACCACTGAGAACTTTCTAAAGCTCCGCGCCTCAGCTTCCGTCTGTAAGTAAAAAAAAAAAGGGATGGGTAAAGGAGAGAGGAGGGTTGTCTCCTCTGGGGCTCCTCTCGCTAAGTCTCAGACTCTTAAGTCTGAGACTCCGAGAGGCGCCTCCACTGGTCCTCTCGTCTGGGAGAGGATAGAGGAGACTGAGGAGAGATGGGGCAGTGAGGCCCTATAAAGTTGCGCGGACTTCTGCCGGGCATGTGCAGTAGGGAGGTGGGGGATGACTCCCCGCTAGCTGCGCAGTGGCGCATAGCCCATGGCGCAGACCTTAGTGGGCCGGCAGGTGGCAGGCGGGAACCTTATTTGAGACGATTTAGCCAAAGCATCGAGGTTGGTTGAGGGGATGCTAGCGAGTTCTAGCGAGCAGAGCAGAGCAAGATATCTACAGGTTAGTGGACTCGAGAAGGTAAGTGTGGATTTCTCTTGGGGTTTGTCAACTTCTCCATGAACATAGCTCTTGAACAATTGAAAACTAGAACGCAAAATTGCAAATATTTAGTGTAATGGGGGTCCGTACATGTTAATGACCCAGCACCAGGCATTTTCCGAGGGCTCGATGGTTTGGGGGATCGGAACCTCAAGTAGCCATTAATCACCGCAAAGGTGGTTCATTTTGTGGGGGCTTTTACAGTAACTAATTAGAACAGCTTCCTAAAAAGTATGCACCCCATCGACAAACAAGCCCGCCCTCAAAAAAGACCCCCGCCCCCGCAGCTGTAGAGATAGGAGTTTGCAAGGCGTTGTTTAGCAAATGGTGAATTCGGTTCCACTGAGATGTGTTGGAAGACCATAGGAAGCCGAGAGCATCCAGGAGAAGGAACTAGAGCTGATACTCTCTCCGCGTGGCTTTTTAGGGTAGTGACTAAAGCGCAGACTGATAGATTTCAGCTGAGAGGGTATAACCAACACATTTGAGTTCCGGACCCAGGCGGAGCTCTGTTCTAGGTGCTGAAGACAGCAATGAACCCGAGCAGGTCTTGGATTAGAGAAAGAGTGTTGAGGGGTTAATGTACCTTAACCAGAGCTTCAACTCCTTCTTCCAGCATCGTTACTTCATCCAGCTCGAATTCTACATGAGGAAAACAGGTGCGTCAACCAGAACATCATGGCTAGGGGGCGGCCAGAGACCACTAGATCGTGGTATTGGACTCGGAAGGCTAAGGAATTGGCGGTAACTAGTCCAGCTCCTGAGCCCTGGAAAACCTGATGAATTCGGTAGGTCCGGGAGGGGACGGATCACGGATCCCTGTGGTGGGAAGTTCTCAGGTCCCACCTGTGTGTGACCGCT
>LZPO01055173.1:93321-108836 GCA_001675575.1 Neotoma lepida
ATCTTGCCTTGTTTGTTAAATATGGAGTTTGGGGGGAGGGGGGTCACAGAGACAAGCAGAGCTGTGTTCTTGGGATGCATGAAGTCCCAGCAGGATTATTTTACATGGGACACATGTCACCGGTTGGGCTGTTGTTTTTTGTTTTTTGTTTTTCTTAAGTCCATGTGAAGAAACTCAAAGAAGAGGTGCTCCCACCTCTCCAAACTCTGCTCCCCCGGGGTTCCTTCCTAGAGATGGAATTCGCAGTCATGTCCTAAACCAGTGCTGTCCATGGATCACTTAGCCTCAGACCCTCTGCACCAGGCTGTATGAAAGCTTCCAGATGCAACGCTAAGGGCTTAGCAAGAGCCCAGCCACTGCTCTGGATGGGTTGAGGATTTTGTTTCTGTCTCTTGGCTGTGTCTGTGCTGCATCTTGTGGTCCAAGAGTTCCTGTGTAGCCCTAAAATGCTAACTGCTCTGCTAGAGCAGGTTTGGTTTAGCAAAGCTCATAAACAGGCTGTGGCTGTATTCCAGCTGTGCCCTGCTGGCTCTTGGGGTACTGCTTGGGAGACCCTGCTTGGAGCTCTTTAGTTTTGAGATGTCAGATCCCCTTTCTACTCTGCCTGATGGGGGACGTCTGAGGGATCTGACCACTTCCACATACCTACCTCATTGTTTTCAATTAGCACAGCTCTGCCAGCAGCGTATGGTGCACAGAGACATTGGTCAAGCTGATTTTAGGGCACATTGAAGGAGAAATAGGGCTGTGTGGGTGCTGGTAAATGCCCTTTTGATGGAAACTGATGCCAGCTGTCAGCAGTTGAGGTAGGTTACAGTTCTTCAGAGGAGGGAGGGAAGTGCTGCATTTCAGGTGGGTGCTTTACGCCTGTAACGGGGACGGCAGCCCAGAGCCGGTTCACTGCTACGAATACACTGAGATTGCCTGCATTATTAAAAAATATGCATTACATAATCCATATTTTTGGACTAGGATTCTGCATTAGCAATGCTCTTTCTTTGCAAGATGCATTTTAATCAGCCAATGGACATTTAACAAAACACTGCATTTTCAAGCCCCAGTCATATATATAGTTACAAATTCATTTCACCATGTGTTCAGCACCGGCTCCAGGAGGAACAGGGCTGCACTGAAAGACAGTTCCATCCTGCACTTAGTGCCGAGGTCAAGCAAATGGATCTGCACAGAAAATGCTCTTTAAAATGCATTATGTGCATGACTTTAAAAAGTGCTTGCTGCAGAGTGAATTTCAAAAGGGACCAAGTGGGTGATGAACGACCTCGGTTGTTATCAGGCTAAAGAACAAGGGGTCTCTCTATCTGCTGGTAAATAAAGTGTGGTCGTATATCACCTTCAGACTCTGCCAGAGGGGGGCTCCTAGACCAACTGGACAGGAAAGCAGTTTTCAGTTCATTACAGTATCATACAGGGGGCTTTATTTGGATGTATTATGAAAAGGGTTGTCCTGTGGAAGAGGTTTAGAGTCACTTCACATAGCTCCAGAGGGCAAAATACAAACGTATGGGTAGTGTTTACAGATAGGCTCAGGGCTCTGAAGTGGAATGCACTCTTCATCAGAAACTGTGCTAGGTCAAAGGACAGATGACCACATACTGGAGATGTTTTCATGGTGCTCACAAACCCGCTAGAGCTAAAACTGAAGGCCGATAGCAACCTTCTTTAGATGTTGTCCCCTGGGAGAGGCGGGTGGCTATAGGGGAGGGGTTGGGGGCTCAAGCCTTCCACTCTGCTTCTGTTTCAGAAGACTTTGAAGATGGCTGGAGCTCAGTGACAGAAAGCAGTGTTTGACAGCTTTGAGACAACCCAGGTAACCACAAATGGACCCAGTGGCCTGTCTTGGGGCTCCTGGATGCTGGCAGGGCTCTGAGGTTCTTTGCTCTACACCACTCACATTAGTCAGGTCCATCTATTAATTACGTTGGCCTTCTTTGCCTCCCCTCCTGGAGCTGTCTCGGAAATTACAAATGAAATTGGCTATTTAGCAATCACGAATTGAGTCACTTCTATGACCAAGACACTATTCCTGGCATTGTGGGGAGATGGAAGTAAATGAGGATGAACAATTCCTGCCATCCAGCAACACGCAGATCAATGTGAGATGCCCCCCAATATTAATGGCAGACTACCAGTGGGCACAGAGAAACAAATTCTACCCTGGCGAATGAACAGGGGAGGGAGGGAGGCTGAGAACCAGACCTGAAGTCACAGGTAGAGCTCTTCCAGTTGCTGGGGCCAGTACTGATTGGTGTTGTCCATTTGTCTTTTAAAAACTAACCCAACTTTGAGATTTTTGTTGTTTTTTGTTTTTTTCTTTCCAAACTCATAAGAAGATTGCTTCCATTCTACCTGTTCCCGTGTGTAAAGCAATGTGCTTGTTGCTCTGGGCAACAGATGAGTCACATGAGTCTGCAAAGGCTTGCAGGCTATTGTCAGAGGTCCTACAGACACCAGCACATTTTCCAAGATGAGACTTAAGATAGAGTCTGGGTTCTGTTCTGCCTAGCAAGTGGGTACAATCGCTCTTGAACATGTTTTTTGGACAATCATTGGAAAGGACTATTTTTGGAGATGGAGAGCTTTTCAAACTTTCCTTTGGAGAGAAATGAATTGAGAGACTTTGAAATGCTCCCCACCCCTCACTGTGGCAATCAGCCAGGAAGGCTCAACCCCACTGGGAATTTGGCATGGCCNCTCCCTCCTGTTCTCCAAGGGGACTAGGCACAATTCGGGAACATTTGGTTCATCTCTCCAGGGTGCTATTTTGCTATTACTCTGGCTGCACTGATCTCCACTGGTTCTCACCAGTGGAAATGGTGAAAACTCCAAGCTCCTGGTTTTGTGGTTTAGGGGGAAAGGCCAGTTAGAGCTAAAAGCAAACAATAGGGGGAAATAGCATCTTTAGGTAGGGTTCTGTCCTGACCATCGCTGGATTCATCTGTACTACTCCTGTTGGGAAGAAGGTGGGGTTAGAGCTGAGTACATCAGCCCTGAGGAGTCTTAAAGTAGCCCCTTCTTGCCCTCTACTCTATATAGATCAACACACACACACACACACACACACACACACACACACACACGCACGCACAGTACACACGGTTCCTTCTGTCTTTCCCTCTTCCGTGGAATGAGTGATTTCTAAACTCAGAAGCCAGAAAAGTGCCCAGTAGCTCCTTCCCTCATATACAGGCCCTTCTGAAAAGGAGCCTCTTTGTTTGGGTTTTGGCCCTGGAGCTTGTGAGCCCTGTTTTAACACCTTAAAACCTCTGACTTCCCAGCCTGGAGTTAGAGTTAGCTGGCCCACTCCTCTCCAGTGTGTGAGAAGTCACTAGCCCAGATGCCTCTGGTCTTGGATGTCTTCTGCCCCAACTTTTGCCTGGAACTGGTATCTTGGGGTGGTTGCTAGGGATCTGGCTGTCCAGAAGGCCCTTGGCCCCCAGCTATGCCTTTGTCTGACTTTCCTGAGTATCTCAGTGCACCGCCCCCACCCCAACTTCAGCCACCAGCACAGACAGAGAGCCTTGGAGTTGTTTTCTTCTTGCCTGAGGTTCTGACTCACTCTTCAGACCTGGGGGAGGGAGCCAGGAAGGGAGGGAGCCTCCATCCCAGAGGGGAGAGAGCCCTTAGTGGTGTCATGGTTCAGGCTCACGCTCATAGAATCCTTTCTGCTTGAGCTCTTCAAACTGTGATTAGACCAATTTTACATGTCTAGTCACTGAGGCTGCAGTAGATTGGGACTCTTTCTATATGTGCAAAGTGAAGTGGAGAATTGAGGCAATTATCTTCAGGCAAATGAGTCTGGGCTCTGTAATCAGCCTGTCCTGATAACTGGGCAAATCGGCCTCGTGCACAGAGCTTTGCTTTGAGTTAAAGAGAATTCTGAGGTATTTGTTTATTACTTTTCACTTGGCTTTGTTTTCAAAGGCAGTCTAGTAGACATCCCATCCTGCCCTATGCAGTGGTCGGGCTGTACCCTCTGCCCCCATGGACTCAGTATACTACTCAGAAGCTGCTCAGGTGTGCATATAGGCTCCCTTTAACCTGCCTTTCTCCTTCCAGCGGACACCTTTCTCTGTGCAGCACACTGAGATGGTGAGCCAGGTTGCTGATCCTCAGTGTTAAGGTGGCATGATTCCTAATGGGACCCTTGAAGACTCGGCATGGCACACAATGAAGCTGAGGGATTAAAGTATAGATTATAAGTCCAGAAATGAAGACAGTGGTCCCAGCCCTCACTGTCGTGATAAAAAACCTTCATTAGTTATAGGCATTTCCTCATGTTTGTTGGCCCATCCATCATCTGTGATGAAAGGAGGAACAGCCAGAAGGCCTGGATGGGTAGGGGCCAGATCAAAACATCTCCCATGGGTTCTCTGGGAGCCACTGTCCCAGAGGCCCCGTGGTACCTACTAGGTGCCCACCTCACAGAGAGCAGGCGATAGACGTGCCTGCACAGCCTCCCTCTCGAACACTATATGCATAATTAGAGAACACTGTGGGTTTAATTAGCTGCCTCGGCGTGCTTTTGACTAAGTGCTCTAGGAATGGAGAGCTTAAGATGGACCTTGGAAAATTGAAAATTAAGAAAGACTGCTTTTCCTCAGGGTCAGGAAGTCTCCATCTTGTCCCTTTGAAATTTTCTGATCTCTCTGTTATTAAAAAGAAAGCACGGAAAAAGAGAAAGACAACCTTGCCAAGGCTAAGAGGGTTTTGAAAGACATTTCTGCCCTCTGAGTGTTGATGCATCATGTGATCTGCACTTTTTTACTGTGATCTGGTTTATTCCTATTGAGTTTGTTAAACTGTATGTCTTCCCGATGCTTCCCTCCCTTGGTTTACAGCCAGGCGATCATTGCTTTATGCTGAGTTTTAAGACCTGCCAGAGCCTGTGCCTTCCTCCCAGATACCGTTTCCCAGTTCTTTGATAGTTTCGCCCATTTATTTTCCTATACAAATTTAAAAACCATTTTTATTAAGTTCTGTAATGACCTTGGTGATGTTTTGCCTGGAACTGCATCCAGTCTATAAATTAAATGAGGAGGCGCTGTGATCTCTTACGCGTTTAGTCTTAAGCCTGGAGTCTGGTCTCTTCATTTATTCAAGTCTTTCCCACATTAAGGGCTTTTATTTTCTGTATACAATTTGAATGTAAAATGTGGCATTTGATGCTTGAAGAGATGGCATACGTAGGTTTCTCAGGCATTTGATACTTATGTTGCTTTATGAATGAGCTGTCTGTTTTTCATTAGGTTTTCCGGCTGTTTATAATGTGTTTGTGGGATGGTATTGATTTCTGTACATTTTCCTCATATTCTGCTACTTCAAGAATTGTCTGGTTGATGAAGCCCCCGGTGGCTCCCTAGTGCAAGCTCAGCCGACTTCTAGAGGGATCGGTGGAGGGCTCAGCTCCTCCACAGATTGCCCAGTGCCAGTCTGAGGAGAATGAGGATGGTACCCTGAGCTTTCACCACTGAAACTGAGTTGGGGAAGGTACTCACCCTGTCTGGGACTACGCAAGCCTCCCACCTTTTGGGATTTTGTTTTTTGTTTTTCCTTTTTAGAAGGACAGAAGATGATTATTAGAAGTTTGAATGGGCATGTTTATTTTGCTTTAAGTTTTTAAGTATTTTAAAAATAAGTAGGAAATATTTTTTAAAAATCAAACTGAATTTTACCACTCCCCCAATAATTTAAAATAGAGCAGGATTAGGACACAAAGCGAGCCTTAACAAATATAGGAACTAGTCAAATTCCTTGCATTGTGTCTGTTGATGATGCCAAACTACCAATTAGCAGGAGAAACTATAGAGTATTCACAAACTCAGGAGTACAAACAGCACGCTTCTAGGTGATGAGACAGGTGAATGAAGGGACTAAAAAGGAAACCAAGAAACTCCTAGGAGCAAGCGAAAATGCAAACACAGCAAACCCAATCACTGGCATGCAATGAAGCATTTTTTTAAGAGAGAGTTATGTGCACACACACACACACACACACACACACACACACCCCAATAAGTAAATAAATAGATAAATAAGTGTTTAAAAAGAACCCTCGAAATTCTAAATGAACAGCTCTGTGATGATGTCAGGGCCTTAGGCAAACATGAACAGTTAAAAAACCAGAATGAGTAGCCAAGAGACAGATTTACATTGGGGCAGAACCAGCAAAACAGAAATGTTAAAAATACAAAGAATCAATGAAACAAAACTGGTTTTTTGAAAAGATAGTAAGATTGGCAAGCCTTTAACCAAACTAACCAAAAGAAAGGGATAGAAGACCCAATTAATAAAATTAACCATGAAAGTGAGAGATTACAGCAGAAATGAGGAAGTCAGCAAGTTACATGTACATGTCTTCAGCAAATATATTCCACTAAACTGGAAAAATTGAGCAAGAGAAATGGGGAACACAGCTGGGTATGTGATAGCAGTACCCCAAGTTCCCACACGCTGAGCATCCTGCATTAGCCTGTGGATTTAGAAGTACTCTTGGGCCCCACAGGAAAGGGCCTCAGATGATGCAAAGATGTCTGAATCTGGCCCTCAATGGAGACACTTTGATGGAAATATTAGAAACCTAGTGTCAAAGAGGCCATCTCAAGGGCTGCTCCACATTACATCCAGCTTATTGGACTTGCACAGAAGTTCTAGAGCTGGAAGGGACCAGAGAGATCAAGTCTTAGCCCCCCTCAGTTTACAAGTGAGGACATAAGCTGGAAGCAGGAGGGGCCTGCAAATCTGTGGTAAAACCAGCCTGTAGGCTGCCTTCCTAGTCTGGGCTCTGTCTCAAGTTTTCATGCACCAAATGAAGAGTCTTGGAGTAGAGACGGAAGGTGAGCCCAGGGCTCAGATGCCAACCCTCTTGATATCAGATCTATTTTTTGTCCACAACCAAATGGACAGTTCACAGTTTCACATTCCTTTCTTGGTGGCTTTAGAACTGACATTCCACTGGCTCCTTATTGAAGAAAGCAGGAGCTAGAAGTGCCTTGGAGGCTAGAAATAGAACCATACTGTGCCCCGATAGTCAGGCCTAGCCAAGTCCGCACAACAGCCGGAAGGACATGGCCAAGGTGAAAGCCAATGTAGTTTAGTGACATTTTTTTCTGCTCGTTTTTCAAAATCTATATCCAGCTCTAAAAGCACCAGTTATCACCTGAACTGCACACCAAACAGTGGAGTTGAGGTGCAAGAAAGGTGAGTGCCTGTTTTTTTCTCAAGATGTCTGCCCCGTGAACTCATGGCAGGCCAGAAGCTCCACCAGGCACATGCAGTTGTCTAAATGATATGTACTATCTAATAACTCCACAATACCATGCAGAGCTAAGGCTTAAGTCACTTTGTGCCCAGAGTCTCTGTGCGTGGGAGAGGGCTGGGATTGTTTTCTTTGCCTGTGGGAGTGGGGTGTGACCTTGGTTTAATCATTCTTTAGCCATAGAGAACTGTTGAAAGTACCAACCTGTATTTCAGAATTTTGCTATGAAGGAAAAGGGAGAAAGGACCTAGGAGCAGAGGGAGTGGCAACTGTGTTCTGGGGAAGAAGGGTGAGTGGTCATTTTCTTTCCTGTAGTCTTGATGGCTGTTTGCAAGCCTTAGTGGTGACCCCTGGAGTGCCCTTAACAGCACTCAGAATAGGCACACACCCCTCCTCCTGTGACAGCACTGAAGCCCGGGGGAGACCACCCCTACCCCCCCACCCCCGGCTAATCCTGGATCTAGACATTGGAAGCTGGGAGTGGCCACAATTGAAAATGCTTTCCAGTTTAGAGGACAAGGTCCCTGTTCCCAGCCCCACCCACTGCCTCTCCCCAGACATTTTTGAGTTAGTCACAGTGTAAGTAGGGCTACCTTATAAATGCCATATGACACTCTAAGACACACATGAGTAGTGTACGTTGGTAATTATAGCAAATAGTGCTGTCATTACTTTTGATGTGTTGAACAGAGAGTAACTTCCCTGGCCCACAACTCCTTTACTTCTAGCCTTTGACTTTTCCTTTTTTAGCATTCCTTTGTGTATGCGGGTGTGCACATGTACAGAGGTCAAAGGGCAGACAGTTTGTGGGTTCTGGGAATGGAGCTCAGGTTGTGAAGCTTGGCAGTAAGCGCCTATACTGGCTGAACCATCTCACCAGCCTTCTTCCAGCTTTCAGAGTGGACTCGAGTGTGTGATCAGGTAGTCTGCCCTGGGGACTGGGGGGGCGGGGAGTTCCAGTTCCAGTAAGTGGCACTGCAACCAGGACAAATGACTTGGGCCTGGTTTCTTCCTTGACATTTGCCTCCTAATAACACACAGACAGAAGTCATCATCTGGAGGGACTTGGATGTGACATTTGCTGTCACTGCGTGTTTACACTGCAGACAAAGCAGCCTTATCATAAAGAGCTTGCCCTTGGCCTCAGGCTCTAGTGAGGTGGTTCCCAGGGTACTGTGTGCCCAGGGCCAGCTCTGCTGCTGGCTGGTCTAGTCAGCCACATAGGATGACATGTGTCCTCAAGGAGCTCTAAGTTCTCAGGGATTTAGGTGGAAGGAGGTAGCCTTCTTTCACTTTATGTTGTCTGTCTGAGGTGCCAAGAAGATCTTTGCCTAAAAATGCTGATTGGTCTTGAGGTCTAGGACTCCTTTCCTAAAGAGCTGATCGTGCATGCATGATGGACCAGAACTAGTCACAGCAAGCATGACGTACACCTGACTGGACCTAGTCCCTGAGTCACAGGAGCTCATGATAGAATTTTTAAATATTAGATTGTATTTCTTTTTCTTTTTTGCCCCCATTGCCAGAGATAGACTCCAGGGACTCAGGCATACAAGGCAAGTGGTCTGTTAGTGAACCAGCACGCTCAGCCCCTAATGCTAAAATTTAAAAACATGTGTTCAGCCTGTCTCCACAAGTCGGGAATAGTTGGAGCCATCTTGGGTTGGAGCATNGGGAGTAACACCACCCCCATGCTCCAGGTGGGTAGGTGGGGGGCTTCACTCTCTTTTCTTCTTTCCATAAATCAAGAGGTGTCCAGGAAAGGACTCTATACATGGGTCTTTCTTAGTATTTCTGGAATCCTGTTTTCATGTGCACATTCTTAAGCTTTTTAAGGAAGTTTTTAAGTACACCCAAGTAGAGGTGAAGCCAACAAGCCCAGAGTATGGCTCTGGTAGCCATCTGTTGTCTACCTTTCTGTTCCCTGCTGCCTGGCACCCTTTTCTTTCCTGGAGCCCTTTAGAGTGGATCCAGAAAGCACACAGCTCTCTTGGCAGTCTTGGACAACAGTGGCTTTCCCTCTTCTCAGTTTGTGCTTGTTGCCCTTTTTTGGTTCTTTGGGTAAGTTGAAGCCACCTTCTTGGCCTTGCAGAGAGCTGATAGGGAACATTCAAACAACTTTCCCCTTCTCTTTGTGACATCTGCCATTCAACTCGGATGGGCACTACCTTGGGTCCTTAGGCAGTTGTAAGCCCCAGGAGTTCCCTACAGCTTCCCCTTGCATTTTGATACCCTTGAAAGACCTCCAACCTGGTCTTTGGCAATGTCTGTTTTTGTCAGGGCCAGGTCAACACATCTTCAGTAGCAGGCATCCAGGCAGATTCAGCTGTGCCCTTTTTGGAAGAATGTATGGTGGGGACATTTGGAGTCCATATTATGACAGTTGTCACTGCCTGTGGAAAGATTTTGTCCCAGGCAGCTGCTAGGCCTCTTTGTATTATATTAATAGCAGGGCCATGAGGCCCACTGGGGTTGGAAGCCAAAGAGAAGGGGACAGCTGTGGCGGACATCACACCATGCTCTAGGCATGTGCTCCCATGTCACAGGCACACAGATGGCCCACACCTTGTCCTGCCGCTCAAAACACCCCCAGTCCCCTGCCTGACTTCTCCTTATAGGGGCAGGAATGGGCTTGTGTGGGCCATCCATGGGATGAAGGATCCAAATTAAGACAGCCTGACTGGAAGAGGGTTGAATGGCCTGCGTTGTAGGTCAGCAAGCAAGTGTGCTGGGAGCCAGGCGTGTGGAGCCAAGTAAGGCAGCAGTATCCCGACAACTGGGAGTATTGGGTCCTATGTGGCAAGGGTAGGCAGGTGGTTTTAAATGTCATAGGCCAAATGGCAGCTCGGTTGGCAGCAGGGTGGAGGGATGGGATTTGGAGGACACTTTTGCTATGCCTAGATATGGCCAGGAGAGTGGGGCAGGATTAGGGACTGGGCAATGTCTGTGAAGAGGGGGCCATGTGAATAATGAATAAGCCAGAGGTGCCAGGGACAGGTGAGGAGTATTGAAGCAGTGCTGGGGCCGGGGGCAAACAGAGCAGGCTGAAGTGGAGAGTGGAGAGCTCACAGGGTTGGTGGGGATAGAAAGTCTATGGGTCGGGCCCTGTTTTGGTGTCAAGGAGAATCTGAGTGGGCCCAAAGTGAGGGAGACCAAGTCCTGGGCCTCAGAAAGAGCTATGAAACAGTATCCCTGGTGATACATAGTAAATTTGAACACCCACCATTGTAAGGTAGAGTTAGAGACCAACCCCCAGTCCTAGTCTCATCTAGATAGATGATGTTTTAGCCACACATTTTCTTCTTCCTTTCTTTGTCTGAATAATAACAGCTCATTCCATAGTGTTTAGATANTAGGTTTTACCAAAATCCTCAGATATGTAACTTAAGACATAGAGGAACCTCTGGTCTTCTGGATCCGCCATCTGCCTGTCCATGGATGACATGGGTGAGGGGCGGCTGCCCCCTTTTGGTCATCTCAGATGCCTGCTGTCTCCCAACCCTGTCACTCATCTTGAGGAGGGAGCCTTTTCCTTTTCTGAAGTGCAGTGCAGCTGTTCTTGTCCCAGGAATAGGGGGCCGTCGGAGCTAGGCGGGGACCCAGCAGCTGACTTTTGGCTGGGCCCTCCTTGACTTTGCTATGACATTGGTCTAGGAGGCCTAAGCTTGTTCATTAACACAAGCCGGATCTGCAGAAGGGAAGGCCAGGGGAATGGAGAGTGAGCTTCCATGGGGGCCTGGGGTAGGCTTAATAAGCCAGCATGGCTGCCCAATTCCCTCTTTGTGGCTCCTTAGTAACCTGGTCTGTACCAGAGTTAGGTAGTTACCATGGCAACATAACATCTGTGCTGTCTGCCCCTGGGTCTCCCTCCACCCCAACTGGGTAGGGCCTGGGCTGGCACAGAAAGCACAGAAGTCCTCAAGAAGGCCCTGGAATCCGGGGCTTACCTCTCAGCACATAAGCAGACAAGAAGGGATTGAGACTGGGGAAGGGGACCCTTGGGTGGGTATCAGGCAGCCCCCAAGTTTATCTATTCTCATCCCTTCTGGGTTTCCTCCTTCTTCATGGCTGTACAGATTTCTCCCCAGCTCACTCTTGCTTCTTGGAAGAAATGATAGCGTGAAAAGAATGAAGCTTGGATGGTCCCTGTCTCGTGAGGCCTGTGGTCTATGTCACCTGATTACTACTCTGTGCTTAGTCTTGGTGATTCAGAGGCCCTCATTCTTATTGACCTATTTAGAGTGTCTGCAGTATGGAGTCCTAGGCCTCAGGGGACTATATATTCATTTAATTCACTTAATCTTCATGGCAACTTAAAGAGAAAGCTTAACTACTAGAGAGGTCCTGACTTGCCCAGGGCCACACAGCTGGGAAGTGGTACAGCCTAGCATCTAACTTACAAAGTCAGTTGACTTAGAAAGCCAATTTTCCAAACACTACTATCTGGTACTAGTTGGAAACTGAGGGGCCTTTGTGGAAGGTCCAAGATGATACTTGGACTGAGATGATATTTAGGCCATCAGGAGCCTGCCCTGCAGCAGACCTGGAGCTTGCTGAGCTGCAAGGCAGAGAGAGAGCTGATGGGGAGGCCGTAGGTTTGGGATGAGATGGCTGGAGCTGTAAGGAGGCACACATGAAGAGGGAGGCAGGTAGCTCTCCACTAACTGGAGTTGGGGTCTACACTTAGAAGCACTGAGGGCTACATGTAAGTTATCCACTTGGAAAAGTGGCAGGGAGATGATTTAGTTCAAATGAGGCCTAACTGGCCCTTACAGTGGCCATGATACATGCAGGAGGCTAGTGAGTAGAAGCTTAAGGTTGGCTTGGAACCGATGGATATCTGAGCTACCCTAGATCAAGGATTTTGGGGGAATGTCTACTAAAATGGTAAAGCCTGGGAGAGGCTTTCTCTGGGGCCTCTTTGGCAGTGTAAAGAAGAGGGACTCTCATACCTGTGGAATCTTTGGGGATCAGCCTATAGCCAGAGCTGCTGAACAGATAAGACCAAGGATGAAGCAGCCTTGAACCACCACCCCAAGTGGTAGGGAGATCCCAAAGCATCCTTTTCCCCACAAGCAACAAGAGGCTGGACTGGGTGCTACACAAGGTCTGAAGGAACGACTTAGAGTAGAGTGCCCTGGAGGATGATGGGACACACTTCCAATAGCATCCTCTCGGCAGCCTGGAAAGTTGAATGCACCTCATGGCATTTCTTTGTTTTCTGATAGATGGGAAAGGGGGTTTGTACAGTCAGCATCAAGAGCCACATCTCCCAGTCAGATGCATTGGGTAAGCTGGTGCCCACAGAGGGGACACTATGAAAGGATCACCCTGGACTCCTGGGACTCCCTACTAAAGCTGTGGTCTTCCTCTGGGGGCTCCGCTGAGGTACAACGTACCCCAGCCCCTCACCACTAGGATGGTGCACCAAAGCACCTGTCTTCTGAGAGCCTCTTGGTATAGCCTTCCTTGGACCCTTCTGTCCTGAGCACCTCTTAGGCCTGGCCCCACCCTCAGCTGTTCCAGCCATGTCACCTATGAGTATCTGGGTTTGTTGCCCATAATGAGGTCAAGGATGGACCCTTACTGATTCTTCTCTTTCACTTCCTTGTCTTTGCTCTGCTGGATCAGCTAGAGCACCATGGCTCTGTCTAGGATTTGCAGAAGAGACTTGATCCTTTCTGACTTGAGAAATCAGATCTCTAGACTTAAGTTCTTGTCCTCTGCTTGCCTGGGTGAGGGCCCTGAAGAAGTGGGCTCTGGAGATGTGACTTGTCTAGGGTCATGAACAAAGGCCTTGGAAGATGACTTCCAAGCCTATTTCATTAATGACCTGCATTCCCTCATTAGAAAAGGACCCATACTTTCAAAATCATAGCTCTTATGTCTCACATAGTCAGTAGCCCAAAGATTGCCCATAAAAAGGTCTTCTGATGGCTGTTTGGCCACTAGGTCAGAGACATTAAGTTGAAGAGCTTTATAACTATGACCTTAGGAGGTTGTGTGTATCTGTTTTGTTTATGTTGTGAACGTTCCCCACCCCATTTTTCTCTCTATGCCAAACTTTCCTTCTAAGCATCTTTAGAGCCTTCAGCATTGTGCTACCTTTGGATCCTTCCCATTGCTGTGTGTGACTTGGAGCCTCATAGATGTCCCTTCCTGGTTGGAAAGCTGCTCTGCTTCAGCCTCTTCTATGTGGAGCACAACCTTCAGTCCTGAGGGAAGGTTTGCTAAGCAGGAGAGCTTGGGGGAGCTCTGTCTCATAAGGTAAGAACTGATTTTCACCTTATACAGACCCAATACATCGAATAGAGAGATAAGTCTTGCTAGAACATAGGTCCAGCCAGGTGGCTCCTTCTCAGAGCCGTGGAATCTACAAGACTTCTTGGAAATGGTTAGATTCATTCATAATAGCAGTGCCCCCACATAATAGCAGTGCACCTGGACCAAGAGGGTTTATTGTACTAGATACTTGCCACACCATGGCCCACTTTGTGCTACTGCATGTAAGTGAGCCCATCGGATACAGTGGCCATAGGCTCATCTGGCCAAGGGATAAGCGGTCTCTCCTGCCCCTTTCCTAGCAGCACTTAGCGAGTTGTCCTCGGAGCACCAGCTAGCCCGTTCCCAGTTCACTGTCTCCAGGGTGCTTCCTATTCACCACAACCAGCTGAGATAGGCTGGGAAGTTCCTGCTCTGCTCGAAAGAGATACCGACAGCATTGGGACACAGCAGAAGAGGCCCAGGCCTTTGGCAGAGGAGGGCTGTTCTTCCCTTGGGATCTATGACTGGGAGGAACTAGCCTTCTCTCTGCTTAGGAGTGGGCCAACAGCATCCTTCGTTGACAGTCAGCCTGGACTCCAGCAGATCGTTCCTGGTTGATATACACAACTCATCCTCAAAGTCCCCTNCCCTGTCAAGAGAGCTGGCAGAGATGGAAAGTGCCAGAGACAGCTGTATCTGGAGGCCATGAGAACTGGGAGGGCCATGTCACAGTGCCTGGAGCCTGCTGCTCAGGCTACCGTCCTCCCAGGTCAAAGTCACGGCTCCTGAGTCCAGGCAGTGGGGAGGGGCCTTGGCTAGCTGAGCAGGTTATCCAAAGGCTCTGCTATACTATGGCCAAGGTTCTGGGTTAGTGATCATTTTGAAACCTTGTCCAGAAAGAGACTCCCAAGGGTCTTGGGGTTAGAAAGACAGAAGCAGAACTGGGATGGCTCCTATGCAAACAGAACAGTCTCCTGTGGAAGACAACAAGAAAGGAGCTTTCTGGAGGGCCCCCCCTCAATCCTGTTGTGCTCGCTTCAGAGGGTTGGGTGGAGGCTCTCCTGAAGGTGTCTGCAGAGCATCACACTGTAAGTAGANCCTTGTCATTCTGGGGATTGGCTGGTGTGCTTGGCCTCTGGCAGCCTCTGGCAGTGCCCATGCTATGGCTGTGGCCAAGGCCCCAGAGACCTGGCCCCACCCTGTCTGCTCTAGGCTAACAGTGTCTTGTTGCCCTGGGCTTGTACCACCTTGTGTAGGGTCTTCCTACTCCCTCCTACATCCTTTTCAGGGAAACATCCCAACACTCACTCCTCTTTTGCTTCCTAACACTGGTCCTTCCATGATATGGATGATTTATTTTTCCTCTTATGTCCTTTTTTGTTCTTTTCCCACAGGACTAGGATTGAACCCAGCTCCACATGAGAATGCTACCATCGATCTACACTGGCAACTCCCTTTTTATTTTATTTTGAGACAAGATCTCACTGAGTTGCCCATACTGGCCTCTCAGACTTGGGACCCTCATGCCCTAGACTCCCCAGTAACCAGTATTATAGGCATGAACCACTGTACCCAGTCTGGAGGGTTTCTTGGTTAGCCACCTCTGTAAGAATGAGCTCTGAGGGGCCAAACACCCAGCTTTACGAATTAACACCCTGCCTCTCCCGTCTATGGCACAGTATCTGCCTAATAAATTTGTGTAAAAGGATTGATGGATGTCATTCTCCTCTGTTCTCTGTGTACTGCCCAGCTCTGCTTCCGGGCTAAAGAGCAAGAGTGTGGTTCTTTACTCATTTCAGTTTCTCAGTTTGTTTCTAGCACAGACTTTGCTTAATTTTACTTCTTAATGTCTGTTCCCATTAATTAGATTATACTCAACTGCAACAGGACAAGAGCATCTTTCACTTAGAATACAATAAACCCTGGAGGGAAGGATAGGTGGATGGGATGGGTGGGTAGCTGACAGAATGGATGG
>LZPO01055173.1:108963-125452 GCA_001675575.1 Neotoma lepida
GGGTGGGAGGGTGGCAAGAAACTGAAGATTCAAACACAAATTGGGCAGGTTAAGTGTTAAAAAGCAGAGTGGCTGTGAAGCTCAACTGGAGGATTATTTATCAACTGTCTTGTGAGCGAAAGCCAGAGTAAGACCCTCAGCCCTTAGAGCACGTGAATTCTGTAAAATCTGCTTCTCTTTCCTTTGGGAAGCCAGCACCCAGGAGAAGGAGGACCCTGACACCCCTTTCACCAGCCACAGGCCCTGTTGTCCTCAGGCCTGCTGTTGCTACTTCCCCAGCACTCCTGTGCAGTTAGTCTCCTTTCTAATCTTACCTGTCCCTCATCTTCCCACCCTGTCCCTTGTCTGTAGCCACTGTCCTCATAAGAGGTAAGGCTCTCTCCTGAGTGTGTTTCTAGTGGGGAGAGGACAGTTCAGGAACTTAGAAAACCATCAGGATTTAGAAAATGTATCAGGAGAGATGATCTGGGAGATCTGGGAGAAAGAGGACACGGGCAGCTGCCCTCTCCCCAGGGATCCCCCGGGTCCTTACCCCTCAGCTGCCCTCTCCCCAAGGATCCCCCGGGGTCCTTACCCCTCAGCTGCCCTCTCCCCAGGGATCCCCCGGGGTCCTTACCCCTAGTCATGCGCACTCTAGGCCTCTCCCCTGGCCACTGCTCACATAAGACTGGGTTGGGGTCCTGGGGCTCCTCTTGGGCACTATAGGAAGTGAAGTCATTGGCTTCTATTCACTAGATATCAGTATCCACTACCACCACCCAGTCGTGGCAACCAGAAGCTTTCTAGACCTTGTCCTATTGGAGACAAATGACTCCAGAGGGAGAAGATGATATCTATTAGCTGCACTGATTTTTACCTTACTTACAAATTCAAAGGAAACAAATTGATTTTCATCAAGCATCTGGGCTGTCATCGCCCTTCAACTCCATCTAACTGTCTTGTTGCCTGGGACAGTTAGAGTCTACGGACNTGTGACCTAGCAAGGGTCCTGGGTGTGTGAGGATGTTTACCTTCATACAGGGACAGATAAGAGAGAATAACTCACTGGGTGTACATTTGCTCCTGGAAGAAATGAGAGTACCTAGATTTTGGTTAAAATGCCATTTACCAAGTAAAGACACCAACCTCCCAGTGGAGGAAATGGGTGGTTCTTAGTAAGACAGACTAGATGAGCCTTGAGTATGTGTGTATATAGTACTCAGTGGGACCTAGGACTGATCTCAAAGCTGGGCCATTGGACCATAGTAGTCCAAGATTATAACTGTCTTAGGGTTTCTATTGCTGTGAAGAGACACCATGACCATGGCAACTCTTATAAAGGAAAACATTTAGTTGGGGTGGCTTACAGTTCAGAGGTTTAGCCCATTAGCATGGGAAGCATGGTGGCACACAGGCAGACATGGTGCTGGAGAAGGAGCTGCATCTTGATCCACAAGCAACAGGAAGTGAACTGACACTGGGAGTGGCTTGAGCATATATGAGACCTCAAAGCCCACCCCCACAGTGACACACTTCCTCCAAACAAACACCTATTGCAACAAGGCCACATTTAATAGTGCCACTCCCTATGAGCTTGTGGGGGCCAATTACATACAAACTACCACATAACCCAACATTCAAATGTCTGAAAGCTGCTGAGATGGGCTCCACTGGTAAACATGACTGTGGTGCAAGCCTGGCTATGTAGGTTCCATCCCTAGAACCCATGTAGAAAGGGAACCAACTCCACAAAGTTGAACTTTGATCTCCACATACACACAATAATAGGTGTTTTTTAAATTATGCTAAACTGTCCATGAGCCGTTAAGGGACACAAATCATTGAATAGGTAAATAGGGAGAGAGACAAGTAACTCAGAGTAATTCATGTTGGTGCCCTTCACTCCAGACAGCAACTAAATATGGGTGATGACACGTGGTGAGTGAGTTTCTGGTGAGCCTTGTGGAGGAGGGACTGAGGAGGAAGTACCTCAGTGTGACAGTGCAGACTGGCTTTCCTGGGATCTCTCGTGTACAGCATGTACCCTGGGTCAATTCAACATGAAAAGACACCACATCACCCCCAATAGGACTAAAAACCAAACATCAGACAACCAAAATTGAAGAGCATCCTACAAAGGACTCAACAGTTAACCCAACTTGAGGGACATCCTACAAAGGACTCAAACAGTTAAGCCACAGAAAGCAAGGAGTCTGGAGAGGACCAAGTGTCTTTGGGGGTCTGGATGGGACAGGGAGAGGAGAGTTCAGTGAAGTGAGCCACCGATGCACTGAAACACAGCCCTCCAGCTGAGCACCTAGCAAAACAAGCGGTGAAACCGCAAGGCCATTGGAGCTCTGGGCCATCATTCCAATGTGTCTAGAAATCTAAAAGTTTTAAATCAGAATAATTTACAACATATGTCTCCACAAATGCAGAATTACAGCCCAGCTCTCCAGAACTGAGTAGACAGGCCAGCCAAATGGGTGTCACTCCTTCCAAATGAGATGGGCACCATAGAGAATAATAAATTGGCCCCAAGAGGCCTGTTGCCTGGTCTGGCAGGAGTGAGAACCCCCATGGGCCACAGTAAGAGATGCAGGGAAGAAAACTCCACTGAGCACAGGAGCATTCAGGATAAAGCAGGGTGAGCAGCCCCACTGCGACATGCGCATACATACAGTATTTATATGTGTGTGGCACCTGTCTGCACAGGTAGTGGCATCTTCATGCACATACACACCCACGATGGAGTACCAGATGGTCCCTTACTAGGCAACTGTGGTTCAAGTAAGAAAGAAGAATCTAATGCCTCGATGTGATGCTATGGGGAAGGCAGTGGTATGGGAGCCCTGATGGGCCATAAAGGAGAAGTGTCAAAGTGCAGGAACCATGACGTACAGTGGGCAAGTCAGAAGGCTACGTGCTGCATCTGGGCTCTGGGCTCGACAAGGCAAGTAGACTGGGATCAGGAGGCTTCATGCGTACCTATGGGATGTTTCAGGGAAGGGCTTTGGTTGCCTCCAACAGGAGGACCTGTAAGTTCAGAAGCCTCCTGGTCATCTGGACCCACCTAGCAGAGCCCAGCCCATCCAACGACTATGGTCAGAGCCTGACCATTGGCAGCATTTTCCACGAGTTGAGGAAAACCTAGAGCACTTGGCAGAAGGAACTCAGAGGAGGCCCTGTTTGCCCGAAATACCTCCCTACACTCCCCNGAAATTCTTCACTTTCTTGAAAGGCAGGGTGTTCTTGTAATTTGAGGTGATTCTGGGCTGATGCCACCCTCTGAGAGAGCAAATGTGCCCGAGTAGTAGGCATTGGCACCAGCCTGCGAATGAAGCCATCTGTGCCCTGTGCCTTCATACCTAGGGTACATCTGTGCCCACAGGTCAGCCAAAGGGAAGGAGGCCCTAAGCCTGTCACCAAGGCCCAGAGGGTTCAATGAAGGGAGAGGACAGGAGTGAGGTAACTACTGCCTCCTCAACTTTGCTAGGGTAAGCTCCTTCAGGACAGGATCCTAGGAAGGCTAGAGGAGGCAAAGAGAAGCACGGGCCACAGTGCCATCCCTATTCCCATGTGACGAGTCACTTACTCTCTACTCTCTACTCTGCTGGGGGCACACAGCCCACAGGACATATGTCAGCCATTGCTGGTCCTATTCTGGGCCTCCAAAGGTATAGCAAGGACAGGTAGATGTGGCCTGTTGTTGTGGCATTTATATCCTGAGAGTCCTGGCAGGGTGAGTAGAAGGAGCTTCTTCTTACAGGAAGTGCCATAGGGGCAAGAAGTAGAATGTGAAAGAAGGCTTTGACCTCCCCACAGAGCTATCTTTGCTCCGAGCTTGGATTTTTACCAGGGATGGGGGTGAGACCACGGCATGTTTCTCAAGTGTCAAGGGACATGACTCAGTCTGCAATCTGGAAATGTTTTTGTAGACTGCTAATTGAAGCCAAAGTAGAAGCCAGGAGATTCAGCAGGAGCTGGTGGAATTGTCCTGGAAAGGTGGCAATACTTCAACCACGGAGGAGGTGACAGGGAGAGGGAATGAGTCCCACAGCTGTGGCGGCCGAGCCCCTGTGGCTGGGAGCTGTAGGAGGCACACAGAGGAAGAGTGGGCATTGTGTGCCAGTTGTGATGTGCAGTCCACTTGCTAAGTAGTCTCCAAGATAGAGACCCCTCCAAGGTAACACAGACAAATGATGTCCTAAAGCCACCAAGAAGAGGTCAGGACCCTGGCACTCTCCCTGATACCTATCTTGTATCACTCCCAACCTAGAATTCTGCCATCCTCAGCTGTAGCCCCTACCCACAGCAGCCTAATGCCCTTTCTGCATGGGTGGCTCTCTAGAATGAAGGCTCTTTTGATTTTTACTATAAATTACATCTCACATAATTTCTCCATTATGGCCGAGGATGTTCCCTGGGAAGGGCTGGAGCGGACGCCATGGTCACTGGAGCGGGGTGCTGATTCATGGCTTCTCTCCCACACTGCCTGGCTGGCAGCAGAGAAGCCACTGGGCCATCAGGCAGGTGGTTTAATGGATGAATCTCCCAAATCCACTAATGGAAGATGTTCCTCTCAGTTCCTAAAGGAGGGAGGAGTTGTGTGTGCTCCAATTGAGTGTGAAGTTGTGCATGCTCCAGGTGAGTATGGTCTCAATACAACTGTGAGCAAATTTAGGGACCCAGTCCTCAGAGTGTGGGCAGTCTAATGGGGAGATCAAGGTTGGCCAGAGAATCACAGAAGTGTAGAGTCAACAAAGGAGACCTGGCNGTGGTGAAGACCATGAAGAGTTTCATGCACTTGAGGACAAAGGGAAAGTGAGGGGCAGGGGTAGGAGACAAGCCTTTCAGGCTTGCTGGCCTCTGGGGAGCATGGTACCAGGCGGATGCTGACGTCTTAGGGGGGTTAGGGCGTCATTATGCCATGGCCAAGGAAACAGAGGTCAGTGAGAGCAATGGCCTGCTGAGGTCATTCTTCAGGTTTGCCCTCAGGGACCAGGGAAGGAATGATTTCTTTCCATGGGAACCTGACACAAAAATGGTGTTAGGTCAGAAGGCCTCCCAGAGCCACCCAAGGGTGCAACGGAGTATGTGTGGGAATAGAGGCAGGCTGGGAAAGGGGCCAGAAAGACAGGCTTCCAGAGCCCCCTCTTTTTTCAGCAGTAGCTGAAACCACTGGTTACTTTGTGAAAACCCAACAAAGACAGAAGACAGGCGATGACTCATTCACCTCCCATCCCCCGGCTCTGCTCAGCTCTCAACAGCTCTGCTCAGATCTCAACAGGTTCCGAAAATCTGCCTTTTTTTTTTCCTTCTTCCTGTTTTAAAATACCTGAAGCTCAAAAGACAACAAAGGTTACATGGAAAAAAGGAAAAAGAAAAGAGAAAACTCAACCCCTCACGTCCCCCACCCCTTCTGCTTCCACCCCCACCCGGAATCTTAGCCTACTGGAATGAGGCAGACTTTCTTCTGTTTTCAAAAGAATTCAATTAAAACCAAACCTCAGCCTCAAGACTCCTCACCCACCTGCCTGGGATGAGAGGCTGCAAGAGACCCCTGAGGTTTCTGCTCCTTCCCAACCCAGCTGCTGCTTCCTCCCTTCCCGCCCCCACCCCCTGCCAAGCTAGGTACCCAGTGATCTACCAAATGCAAAATTTTCTTAAACCCAAAGAACCCTCACCCCTACCCCTCACCCTATCCCCAGCATCCTGGGACACAGCTCAGCTGTCTATTGGACAGACATTGGCCTATCACCTTTCCATTTTGTAGGGCTGAAAACTGAGGCTCAGGGAAGATAATTTACATAAAGCTCTTGGCTTCCTAATCTTCCATATTGAAACCCAAAGGGGTAGCTGGGGCATGGTGGTGCGCGCACACACACACACACACATCCTTAAGCCCAGCACTAGGGAGACAGAGGCAGACAGCATTCTATGAGTTCCAGGCCAGCCTAGACTACTTAGTGAGATCTGTCTAAAAGATTTAAAACAAAAAATAAAAAAACAAAAATAAAAAACAAAAACTTGGAATTTAGACTCTTCTGGCTCTGGGGTAATTTTGTTCTTCTCCCCAGAGAACATGTGGCAATATCTAGAGACAGTTTTTAGTTGTCACAGTTGAGGCTGGGTATATTTCTGATTCCCTGGGGCAGAGGTTAAGGAAACTGTTCAATATCTTGCAATGGACAAGACAGACACCCCAAAGAACCAACCAGCCTGGAACATCAATGCTGCTGAAAATGAAGTCCTCCCCCCACCCCCCACCCCTGGATTTCAGAAGAATATACAGGCCTATGCCACAGAAAGTCCTAGAAAGACAAGCACCAAGATGTCTGCTTTTGTTTATCCTCCTGCTGTAAGGACTGGGGTGGTTTTTTATGTCTCTTTCTCATGTTTTCCTGTACAGTTTGAATTTTTCAAGAGAGAATGTGTATGTATCATTTTTATAATCAGGAAAAAAGGAGCTGTTTTCATTTTGTAAAAATAAAAAAAAAAAAAATGGGCTTCAGGACTTATCGATTCTGACCCAGCCTCCTCCCTAAGTAGCTGTTGGGAACAGCTGTCTGGAAAATATGGGCATCTGGAAGGCAAGAGGAGCAGTCCTTCTCAGGTTATATTATAGGAATATAAAGTAACATTGTCCTGGGGAAGCTCTCAGAGCTCAGAGAGGAAAAATTGTTAAGAATCCTGAGATACTGCCCTCCCTCCCTCTCAGATGTGTATAAGAGACAGGCCCACATACTGCCCTCCCTCCCTCTCTCTCTCTCTCTCTCTCTCTCATGCATTTCCCCTCTAAGGTTGTGTGTATGTTTTTGTAACGTAGAAATCAAGGCGGCTCAGGAAGGGCCCGTCTGTAGCAGCTACCTGGCCAGCGACAGACCCAGGACAGACAGCACCCTCCTGCCCTCGGGATATGTGAAGTAGATTCTCCCATTGCACCAAGGCAGCTATCAGTTCCTGCATAATTTGGATTTTTATCTCAAAGCTAAGCTAGGGCCAGATTTCTATACCAGACAGCCTTTGACTATTTGGGTGAGATCATTCTTAATTGTAGAGACTATTTTCTGGGCCTTGTAAAATGCTTAGCAGCGTCCGTGGCCTCTTCCCATTAGATGCTAATAGCACTCCCCAACCCCCACCCCAGCAAGTCGTGACAAACCTAAAATGTCTCCAGATAAGGGCAAATGTCCTGTGGAGGCGCCCAAGGTCACAGCTGGTACAGACCCCTCGGCTCCAGCCTGCCTGGTGTTTTAGAAAAAAAGACTTCATAACGATGACAGTCCCCCACCTCAGGATCCTGCTCACTGCATTTCTGAGTCACTGCCCGTGTTTCTCTGTCTTTAAAAATCTTCCATTTGTGTCTGCCCCCCTCGGAAACAGCCCTGAACCTGAAAGGGAGGCCCTTGGTGGTCCTGGACTTTCCCTGTTAAGTCCCTTCACGGCTTGGGTCTGGGGCTTTGTTGTTTTCCCACAAACAATGCCAGAGCCAACAGGAACCACAGAAAGGAGCCCCTGAACACGGAAAAATAAATCCCTTGTTTCCTGGGATTGCATACACCCACCGACTAATTGAGAGAAGACCAGGGGAGATGCTGTTCGGCCACTTTTCACGCCAGAGTCTAAATCAGAACAAGAAAATGAACTTCAAATTGAGTAAGATAAAACCAGTTTGGGAAATTCAATATCTCACCTCCCTTCCTGTCTTTTTAAAAATCCATAATTCATACAGAACCCAGTCAGGGGGTGTGCAGCTCAAATTGAATTATCTTTTTTTCCCCCCTTCTACAGACTGAGACCGAGAGAAGCATTTTCTTGATGTGGAGAAAATAAAAAGCAAATTTTCTGAGCCTTTATCTCCCTGTCTCAACTTCCTTGCCACAGCCCACCAGCTACAGGGATGGGGGCAGTATAAACCAATACTAAAGGACCCTCTGAAGCATATGCTGATTACAGTGCTAGAGATTCACCCTGCTGCTGTCCACAGAAGCTTGGGTGATGAATACCCAGGTTTATTCATCACAGAGCTGCTGGTTAGAGCAACAGCCTAGAAACAAGGAGGGTGCCCATCACCAAGGGCTATTTCAATGACCCTATCGCCCCACCGCCATGCAATGGAGTCATGATGCAGGCCTGAAAAAAATAAATAGGACTTAGAAACTCATCGGATAATGACAGCAGTCCTGTTACTGCATTGTCGAAGCAAGGAACAGAACATGTTCATAGTTCCTGACATGTGACAAGAAAGGAGGAAATCACACACAGGCAGCGGCTATTTGTGCTTTGTACGGGTCCAAGCAGAGGGGCAGTGAAAGAGGCTGCAAGGGTACCTCCATGTCTGCCCTTTGTGTATGCTGATTTGTGTGTATACATATGAGGGGTGTGGTGCACATGTGTATGCATGCACGTAGAGGCTAGCAATCAATGTCTTTGTCTTCCTCAACTGCCCTGCATCTTCCTTTTTGAGAAAGGGTCTCTTATTTTACCTCAGACTCACTGATTCAGACAGACTGGCTGGCCAGCAAGCTCCAAGGGATCCACCTGTTCCCTGCCTTCAAGGTGCAGATATTACAGAGCACATCCCTCCTTGCACCTAGATTTTTTTTTTCCTAATGTAGCTGCTGGGTGGGGGTGGTCCTGAAGTCAGGTCCTCATGCTTACATAGTAAGCCCTGAAGTGATTGAATCTTCTCTCCTGTCCCCTCATGTGTTGATTTTTGAACCAGAAATAAAATGCTCAAAAAAAATCAAAATATGAAATTTAATTTTTTACAAAACAAAACAAGATAGCTGAAACCACCCCAGTGCTAATTTGTTATGAAAACTACGTCACAGCAGAGGCGTGATGGATTCCTGAGACACAAACTCAAGCATCCTTGTCTCCTGGGAAACCTGGGCCTGGCGTCAGCTCCCAGCACATTTCATTTCTGCTGTTGTTTTGCTTTGTTAATGCTCTGTGATGCCTTGGGGGTCTCCCAAAGACTGAGGTGTCAATACCCTCTAGTTATGGACCAAAACNTATTCTAAAGCTCCTGTTCCCTCAACCCTCTGCTTCCTAATGAGAAACAGAGGAGGTTTGGGTGACTGGAGGGTTATTATGCTAATAAGAACATTATGGACTATTACTATGGAGAATTCCCTATTTGTGGTAAGTGACTCAGATTTTTCCATTCACAATGGTAGTGTCAAATTTCCTTTTCAAATCATGTATTTAAATAAAGAGAGAACAAAAGAAGATGAAGGAAATATTAACTAGGTCTGCAATGGCTGAAATTCAGGGATGTACGGTTCTGTACTCATCACCCCATTTTTCCCAGTAAATGGACATTGCTTTCAATGTCCCATCCTTTTGGACTCTCTGAATCAACTGATCAACAGAAGAGAGAAAAATAATGTGCATTTTCGGTAAGCTTTCAGTGATTCGAGAGCAACAAATCAGATGTGGGGAAACAGCCTCCCCAAGGTACGAGATGTCCACCTCTGAACAGCGGGGATGACCTTCACTTGCTATTCCGTTTTAAAGTGTATTTGGTGTTCTGTTCTAGAATGTATTGTCCATTCTGCCATGCCAATTACGCCTTAAGTGCTGTGTATCCGAAACTGAGAGGGGAGGTCTTGATGAGCTCTGGGCCTGGACTAGATCCACACTGGCCTGCAATCCTTTCTCAGGGATGTCAGAGAGACACCATCAGAGATGGGTTTAGGGGACAGAGTCCTCTGCCCAATGAGCTGTGATCTAAGAACCAGTTAATACAGGAGAGGGTGACTTTGTGGGTCACTTTGTCAGTGCCTCAACGCAAATGGACTCCAACACCCTAAACTTCTGTACATAAGAGGTTTCCCACAGAGCAGGCACAATGGCTTCTCCTAACTGGGGCAAAGAGAGCTCCAACTGAGTATTTGCAGAGTCACTGTCACCCAGGAAAGCACCTTCCAGTCACATCTTTTACCTAACTCATCCTCCTAAGCGGCTGTGGTATGGTCCCCCTGTGGGACCTTTTTGGTAGATATCTGTCTGTTTGTTCATTTTCCTCTACTGATCCTTCTCTCCAACAAGCATCTTAGCTGTGGACCACACACTGGGAAGGCCAGCTCTGGGGAGCCACAGTTCTTGGCTGGTCCATGATCCTTCTAGGACAGAAATGGCACATCCTTTTGAGATTTAAAGATAATCTTAACAATTGTGCTGATAGGTGCAAGTAGTCTTGGGTNCAGAGAGCCTCCTACACCTGCCTGTTGGGTAACAAAGGGACCCCAAACCATTTGCTGTAGTCTGTATGAAGGATGTAGCCACCTAACTGGGATTTAGAGGGTGGTGCTGGTGTTGTCCCTATCATTTTCGGAGCCATAGTCACAAAGATAGAGACTGCTGGGGACAGGTCTCCAATCCAGATCTGATTCCAGAAGTAGGATCACCTTCAAGGCATGATGGGAGAAGTGAAACAACTCCAGTTGCCTATGGCTGCAGATGCAGCAAGCTGGGAGCCACGGAGAGGTCAAAGCATCTTGTACAAATGCTAGTTCTGAATGCATGTTCCTTAGAGAGAGGCTGAGGCCTATCCTAAACAGCAGCANGTTTTAGCCCCTCCGCTCCCAGGGGACACCTACAAAAGAAGCTTTGAAGAAGTCCATGGGAGTGAGTCTTTGTCTTTGTGGCCCAAGCTTGCATGTAGGGAGTGGCTTTGTTTCTACTTTCAGGGACATCATAGACCCTGCCTCCTGGGTTTAGATGGGTACCTCCCCACCCCCCCAAAAAAAGATGTTGGCAAATTCCACTTCTCCGTCTCCGTGAGTAGCTGTGGTTTATTGTCTGTCATTACCTACAATGCATCAAGTGGAACCAAGAGAAATTTCGGCTCTTGTTGGTTAAAGACAGCTACATATTGCCCATGGCCTGTTTGCTACATGATGGACCACGATGTGGGTTTTCTTTGGGTCCCTGCTGAACTTCTACTAACGACACCAGTGCTTGCCACCAAGTAGGCATTCAATACAGGGTATTGAGTGAGTGGACAAAAGCAGCTGTGGGGAGGGCATGCTGATTCCCTGGACCATCAGTGCCAGAGACCACGGTGCCATCAGGACCAGCTCTGGGTGATTGAGGGAAGACACCAAGCCTGAAGATGCTGTTACCCGGCTGCCCTCCCCACACCTGTTCCAAGCACAAGAAAAGAACAATCGTCAACTCAGATCGTTGGCCTGCTGGTGGGGGCACTGAGGGGGAGAAGTCTGCAGAGGGTGCAAAGCCGTCCCCCACTCCAAGTTACTTCCTTCAGCATTCAGTGGGGACAAGGAACTGTTACCAGCTGTCCCCATGGAGGAAGCAGGCGTGGGTGGAGCGCTGGGAGGCGGGTTCAGCCCAGTTGGCTGTGCGCAGAGAGATGACCATTTTATACACCAGTGTCTAATGAAGGTTGCAGGTGAATGTGAATGGAACTGATGAGAACATAATTACCCAAGCCCGGGCCTTGGAAGCTGCACTGTTTGTGCTAATGGAAATGAGGCCGAGGGAGGGTGGTCAGAAGGAGGGCTGCTTCTATTTGCCTGAATTTAAAGTTTCTGGGCTCAGAAAGAGTGGGGGTGGGGTCAGCTGAGGAGCCATCTCAGCCTGTTTCCCAAATCAGCTCTTTTCTTCTTTAATCTTGAGTGAAAGATGTGAGCCCAGACCCAAATGCTGGGGCCTCCTGAAACCAGGGGATACGGATTAAAGGTAGGCAGGTCCCGATTGCCTCTTTTCTCCACTCAAGTGCTACTTCTTCAGCTTAAAAAGGAGCGTGGTGAAGGAGGTGGCCCAGGAGGGGACAGGCAGAAGATGGCTGAAGCCATTGCTGTGGAGGGCATGTCCAGGCTCTTCTTTCAAAGCCTGCTGCTGGGCAGGGACTTTCCACCAAGTAAACATCCATGCCCAGAGCTTTCGATGGCTCCAGCCTTCTTGGATGTGTTCACCTTCTGTTTCTGGCCTCCTGGTTTTCCATTGTGGGAAAGCTGCAGAGAAGGGTAAAGCCATGAGCCTGGAGTCTGGGGAATTCTATCCATCTAGTCCCTGGCTTACTCCCCATTTTCTGGAAGCTGGAACAATTATGGAAAATAAGGCCTCTGCCCAGGAGACAGAGCCAGTGTATCGAGGGGCTCCTGGATNGTAAACCTAGGTCCTTTCTGCAGAGGTCTACGTTGCAACTGAGCCTGGAATAGGGAGAGAAAAGTCCACAATCTGTGGCTCGCTTCCTTCCAGACATCAGATTCAGCCTTGAATCTACAATTCACCACTGGAACGCAGTTCATGTATTAACTACGGTGGTTTAGCATATCAGCTAGACGGATTTTGAAAATACAGGTTCCCAGGCCTTGCCCCAGACCTGCTAGAGTTAAGTCTCCTAGGGGGTGAGGAGCTGGGGGTGGAAGGGTGCTGGGCATCTGTGTTCTTATTAAAGCACCCCTTCCCCAAACCTGCCCTAGAGAGACTGGCCTGAGGATAATTCCAAAATGGAATCTTCACTCAGGAGTCAGATGAGAATTGCAGTGAATGGTGAGGACCAGGCTTGATTTGCATGAGGGTAGGGGCCCGAAGTTTTCCTCCACCCTGAGACTTGCTCTCCAAACAACTTGAGGCTGTAATTATACATGCAAAGTGAAAGAGGAGTACCTGGAGACTTCAAGTCAGAAGAAGCACGTTCCTCTGAAATACCTAGATAATGAAAGAAAAAAAAATATGTTCATTGCACAGAGTGCTCATTAATTCTCTCCTCTGGGGGGGCACACGGCTTAAAAGCAGGCACTTTGATTAATCCAAGCCATATTAATTCCACAGTGCTTTTTCCCCCCTCCCTCTGCCTAGATCTTCATATTTCTTTCCCTTAAAAAAAATCATAAATAAACTTGTCCTTTTGCAAAACGCATTTCCAATCTGGCTGGGCAGAACGGCCCTGGCATTGGTAGAATCAATCTGGGTGCACCTTTTCCTTTTTTAAGTACGCATTTTGAAATCAGATGCATTCTTTCCAGTTCACTGGAAATGCTCATTTTTTTTTCCTCCATCACATTGCAAAGTTACATTGTGTGTGGCTGAGGAGTCACGCCCTGCACAATAGCACTTCAGAAGGACCAGGTGGGGCTTGATCCTAATCAGAAGGCAAGCTGAGGAAATGGTTAATTTCAAAGATGGACATCTGATCGGGGAAAAGCATCCATAGAATGACTTATGTCCCCACTATAAAGAAACCCCATCCAATCCTAAAAATTCAAAACCCTCTTGAAAAGAACAAGAGTCTAATCCGGTTGATTTTTCAAGACCTCACTCACCCCTGGCAGGGACTACGTAGTGGATCCTAGGTCTGTCTCCCTGTTTCTTTTTTTTCCACCTGAATGTTCTGTGTTGGCATAAAGTCTATTGTCTATAGCTTTTCTGCCTTGGTTTCTCTACTCTGCAAACCCCGGGCTAGCTTCCTGAGAGGCTGCCATCCTTAAACCTTCAGTGAGCTCTCTCATAGGCAGCTGGTACCCCATGGAAGACTCCTACAGGTTTTAGCAAAGCCTTCCATCGACTTGTGGGTCTAGCCTTATCACAAAACAGCCTTTTTGTGGCCTATTGGCCAGACCTAAGAGTGTTCTCACTGTCGTCATGGGATCGGCATTACACACTCTGTCACGCCTTGTTCTATGGCTCTCATGGAGGGGCTTGCAGTTAAAAGGGGTGAGGGGTCACCATGAACTATTTGGGAGGTTGCTTAGGGGCATCCATTCTTCTCCATTCAAATTATACACTATAATCTTATTCTGATGATGTTAAAGGAAGAGCTTGCTAGATTTGGAATTGTTGAGACTGACACACAAAATAAAAATAATGAATAGGGAACAACGCTACTTTTTAATTTTAAAACATCAAAAAGAAGCTACCTTCTCAAATCTCATAAATGACAACCATTTGGATTCCCCAAGAGCAATGTGGACAACAATGACCAAATTTCAGGACAGTTGGAGTGACAGTGTGCACCCTTTCTGGTCCAGCAGCATATTAAGAGTTGGGTGGTACCATAGCTAATGTTGGTTGTCAATTTGACACACTTAGGAAAAAGATAACCTCATCAGATTGTCCTGGACCTATTTGTGGGGGTGTTTTCTTGACTACTAATTGCTATGGAGGGCCCAGCCCACTGCGGGTGGTACCATCCCTAGGCAGGTAGAGTCTGCATTGTATAAGAAAGGAGGCTGAACATGAGCCTGGGGCAAACCAGTAAACATTGTTTCTTCATGGCCTCTCTTCAGTTCCTGTCTCCAGGCTCCTCCCTTGGCTTCCCTCGATGATGGACTGTAACCTGTAAACCAAGCTAATCCTTTCCTCTCCCAAGTTGTTTTTGGTCCATATTTTGTCACAGTAACAGAAAGTGAACTAGGACAGATGGGTATGAGCAAGGCCCTACTCTAGTTAGACTCTGGGTCCATCAGCCCTGTGAAAGGCTGGCTCTTTGTCTTTTCTTGCATCCTTTTTATGGGTATCTAGGACCAGGACTATCAGAGCCAGTGGGTACTCAACCTGGAGTGATGGGGTGTCTTGTGATGCTAATAGTGTTTTATCAGCAGTGGGAAGTCACCTCATATCATTTAGACCTGCTGGGACCATACTGCACATCCAGTGCGGCTTCCACCATGAAGACTGATGCAACCCATCTGATCAGGAAACCAAGAGCAAGCTCAGGGGTGAATCCACGGAAGCCAAAAGAGGTGGGCCCATTTCATATCCAAAATCCCCAGGACACTACCACCCTTCTGGGAACCCCGGACTCCACTTGTCTGCTGGTGTCAGTGGGACCTGGCATTAGTTTCATCAGTCCTTTGTACCCACCAGAATGAAGCCCAGGCCACATCCTTCTGCTATATGGAGGGCTTCAGCCAGTATGGACAACGGGATAGATGGTATGACCAAGAAGCTGAAGACTGCCAAGGACAATACCAAGAGGGTACCCATCTACAAATTCCAGCACTTGGGAGGCAGAAAGAAGATCTTTAAGCTCAAGGACACCTGTGGTGGTTTGAATAAAAATGGCCCCCATAGACCCATAGGGAATGGCACTATTAGGAGGTGTGGCATTGTTGGAGGAAGTGTGTCACTGGGGATAGGCTTTGAGGTTTCAGAGGCTCAAGCCAGGCCAAGTCTTTCTCTCTGTTCCTGCTGCTTGCCAATCTAGATGTAGAACTCTTGGCTCCTCCAGCACCATGTCTGCTGGCATGCTGCCATGCTTCCTGCCCTGATGACAATCCACTACACCACTGAACCTGTAAGCAAGCCCCAATTAAACGTTTTCCTTTATGAGTTGCTGTGATCTTGATGTCTCTTTACAGCAACAGAACACTGACTAAGACACTAGCCTAGGCTAGAAAGGAAGTTTTAGGCCAACTGGAGGTACAGAACAAGACATGTTTCAAAAACAGCAGCAGCAAGAACAAGAGGTCACAGGCTGACTTGTGAATTACTCATAGGCAAGTATGTGTCTGTAGGCTCCCATCCTGGCAGCCACTTCCCAAATAACCACCAAGAGTCTTATTATTAATTACAAATGCTTGGCCNATAGCTCTGGCTTGTTACTAGCTAACTCTGATATTTAAATTCACCCATATTTCTTATCCACACTTTGCCACATGGCTTGGTACCTTTTCTCAGTACAACATGTCCATCTTGCTTCTCCCTGCTTCTGCTCAAGACTTTCTGACTCCACCTTTCTTCTTCCCATCATTCTCAGTTTGGCTTTCCCACCCAACTTATCCTGTTCAGCTATTGGCCAGTCAGCTTCTTTATTAAACCAATCACAGTGACACATCTTCACAGTGTACAAAAGGATGATTCCACAGCATCTGTCCACCCTCATCTGGGGGAGAACCAGATCCCAGCCCTGTGCTTTTCCTGATAGGGGACAGCAGACCTCTTTCTTCCTCTAGCTTCCTAAAGAGCTTCATGAAAAGGTGTCTCATTTGTGGCTCCTGGGATGTAGCAGCAAGTGCTGGGCAGTACCAAGAGTGATGGAGAATCTAGTGGTGAGAATGTTAGGTTCTAGGGCCTGCACACTGTGGCCAATGGGCCAAATCCCATCCCTTGGCAAAGAATGGTTTTTATATTTTTTTCAATGATTGTAAAGAAAAAATTAAAAGGAGAATATTTTTTTGATACATGGGAATCAGCCCCCCCCCTCTCTCTCTGTAGAGCTGTATGTAAAATATTTGCTGGAAAGGCAGAGAAAGTCTAATAAGTCCTAGATGGACATTAAGAGATTCTGTGACACAAGTAGGTTTAGGGTCTTTCCATATTTTTCCTCAGTTCGGGAATCAGAACAGACACCTGCAAATACAAGACATTAAAGAGTTGTCATCTATCTGAAGATCCAGTGTCACTAGACAGCTTACACTCTACCATCTTATTAGAACGGTACAAGGGGGTAGGTCCCTAGTGTTCCCTTCTCATGGTTCTGCTCTTGGTCATTAGCTGACCTCCTTCACTGGACTGAGAACCTACTGGCTCT
>LZPO01055173.1:125562-143343 GCA_001675575.1 Neotoma lepida
TATGATTCGTTAGAATGACTTTCAGGCTGCAGTCCAGCTAATCCAACAATGGTTGGCTACGAACAGAAGGTCCAAGAATCCAGTAGATACTCAGTCCATGAGGCTGGATGTCTCAGCTGGTTTTCAGTATACACTGGAATCCCAAAGAAGAAGGCTCTACTACCAGCAAATGAATGGATTGGCTAGCCAGTTGAGGGCAAGCAGACAGAGCAAAAGCTTCCTTCTACCATGTCCTTATATAGGCTTCCAGAGAAGGTGAGGCCCAGATGAGAGGTGTATTCAAGATCTGGATTAAATGTGTGTCTTCCCACCTCAAGATTTGGCTTAAAGAGGTGTCTTCCTACCTCAAAGATCCAGATTAGAAGTGGATCTTCCTACTTCAAATTAAGGAAAAATCCTTAACAAAAATGTGCCCTCCATTTTTGGGTTTTAGTTCCAGATGTAGTCAGGTTGACAATCAAGAACAGCCATCACAGGCTTATTTCTGTTTCCTGATATCCCTCCCCACTGACATGTCTTATACCAGTGATCACTGAGCAAGGAATATGAAGATATAATATTTCTTCTAAGCCCCTTTTTTATGTATTTCAAGGCACAATGTCTTCTCTGATTGCAACAGAAGTCATGGTGAAACTGAATGAAGAGGGTATGGGCATTAATGGGCAGCTACCCTCCTTGGCTCCCAGGAGCCTAGAACAATCCACTAAGACTCTTGGGCCCACTCATGTCTTGCCACATCAGCACAGACGAGACACCTTCTCCACTGCCGGATGAAAGCAATTTAAGAAGAAGGGTTTATGACGGCTCATGTCTGAGCGTACAGTATGCCACAGTGGAAAAGCCATGGCAGAAGAGCTTGAGGTAGCTGGTCACATGTGTCCACAGCAAGGAAGCAAAGAGAGATGAATGCTAGCACTTAGATTTTTTTTTTTTTCATTTTCATTCAGTTCACGACTCCAGCTCATGGGATAATTCTGTCCACATTCAGGGTGGGTCTGGAAATGACTTTACAGAAACAGTCAGGGATCTTGTCTTCTAGGTCTTCTGAGTCATTTCAAAGTCACAATCAATATTTACCTGCACTAATCCATCCCTTGTCAACTTGACACACAAACATGTCACCTTTAAATAAGAACATTTGTTACTGGTCCCTTAAGTCTCAAGTACATCCCATAATGAAAAAAAATGCATTTAGTACAACTTCATCCTCAAAATCTTAACAGTTCCCAAATTGTTTAAAATGAAGTGTAGTCTTTCCTATGAGCCAGGAAATCTCTTATATTGTGAGCCCCTGAAAGTCAGACAAAAGGAAGATACATGTGTTTCTTCTAAGCCTATTTTTATGTATTTATGGTGTGGTCTCTTCTTTGGTNNNAATAGAAGCCATGGGAAAATGGATACTAAATGAAGGCGGTGTGGGCTATTAATGGGCAGCTAACTATCCCTGATCCCCATCGTATATTCTAATATACATGACACAGAGAGAACACTACCATTCTGCAAGGGAGGAGAGGGGACATGGCAAGAAAGGATTGAGTTAAATCGGGGCTGGGACCCAGCTAGGCAAACAACAAACCCTGTAGCTCCATGCCCTGCATTTGGGATTCTTCCTAGTGGCATCATTTGGGCCCCAACAGGTTTTGCACCCGGCCCACCCCTCCAGGTGTGAATCCTGTAGAACCCACAGCATCTCTTGTGGGCCAGTTCCCCTCCATGCCTGAAGGTTTCCTTGTCTCATAATCCTAGAATCTCCAACATTCTGGGTTCTCCACTGTAGTTCAGCTTCACTTTCATAGCTTCAAGCAACAGCTTTTCAGGGTTTAAGTGGTTTGGAATCTTGGTGCAGGCCTGCACGACCCACAGCTCTTGCATCTTGGCATGTCTATGACACCAGCATCAGGTGGAGGTCCCAGTCGAGCCTTGCTCCTCTCTGAAACCTCTTGAGCTGAGCATCTACTGCCAGGCTCTGTGGCCAGCTCAGATGTGGTCTGGCCTCTTCGACTGTGGCCATAGTGGCTTCTGTGTGCCTTGGTAGCTAAACCTGAGAAAACACTTCCCAGCCAGTTGTTTTTGAGCAGGGAGCCTCTTCCACAGCATTTCCAGCTCAGGATCTCCTCTTTCCAACGGATTTGAGTTTTTATAAGTTGGAATGTTAGATGAGAAGTCTTGCTCTCAGGTTATCGCCTCCATTTCCCAGTGCTGAGGCCCAGCTTCTCTTTACTGCTGTTAATCCGCAGTTCAGCTTCCTCCATTCCACCGTGTGTGCAGCATTAAAAGCAGACTCTTTTGTTTGTCAAACAGCACGATTTCCAACCTTTCTGATCCACTTGCTTTCTCCACTCTAAACCTGGATAAGGACAGTGAGCAGTAACCGTGCCACAGCCTGAGTGCTGTTCTGTCTTGAAATTTTCTTCATCAGACAAATTCATCCATCACTTTTGAGTTCAGTCTTGCTCATGTTCTCAGAACACAGCCAGCTGCTTTGTCAGACTTTAACACAGATGGCCTCTAGACCTGGTCCCGGTGGAATCCTCATTCCTCTCTGAAACCTCTGGGCCTTTACCATCCGCACGTATCTCAGTATGCTTGTCTTCTAGACTCTCACCAGGAAGTCCCGGTAGGCTCTGTGTGCAGCATGTTAGGGCTTCTGTAAGCTGCAGCTCTAAGTTCTTCCACAAAGGCTGACCACACGGGCTTATCGCAGCAACAGGCCTCACTCCCCGGTACCAGTTTTCTGTATTAGTTATTGAATTAGTCAGGGTCCTCTAGAGAAATAGAAACAATAGGATGAGTGTGCAAGTGCTTGTGCATGTGTGTATGTGTGCGTGTGTGCATACGTGTGCTCGAGTGTGGAGAGAGAGAGGTTAATTTATGAAGTCAGCTTCTGCTGAAATAGTAACAACAGCTGTCTCATCCCCGAGGCTGACAGGCTAAGCCCCTGGAGGTTATCTGGCCCACGGCTGGGTGCGCCAGCAGTCCCCATCTAGCACCAAATCCCTAGAGATTCCCTGGAGAATCGCTGGTATTTACTCAAGGATGAGCGCTTAGAAATGCTGGCTCTTACGTGGGCGGAGGGATCAGCAGGAGGGATAACAAGGCGAATAAACTCTGTGGCAAGAGGGAAGGAAGGAAAGGGCACATTCTTTCCCTGCCGCCATGGGTTTGCAGCGTGGGCTGCTACCCAAAGGTGCTGGCCACCTTCGGAGCGGGGCTTCTCATGTCAATCAAGGCAGTCAGGAGAATTCTTCAGTTGAGGCTTCCAACTCTGGTGGTTCTCATTTGTGACAAGTCAGATTTAAAACCAATCACCATAGTTACTTCCCTTATTGCTGTAACAGAGTGCCTGACAAAAGCCACCAAGGGAAGGCTCATTGTTTGAAGGGTCACAGTCCATTGTGGAAGGGAGGAATGGAGCAGGAGTGTGAGGTGGCTGTTTACAGTGCACTCACAGGGAATCAGGGAGATGCCATCCTACTCATTTTCTCCTTTTTCTTCAATCTGGGACCCTGTACGATGGAAGGATGCCACCCACATCCAGAGTGGGTCTTCCCTTAGTTAACCCTCTCTGGAAGACACACCCAAAGGATTTTGTCTCCTAGATGATCTTAACCCTGTCAAACTGATAATCAAGATTAGTTAGTGTGTACAGTACATATTCTCTTAACACTGGGTTCAGAGGTCATACCCAAGCATCTTAACAGGTTCCTGGCCCACTGTGGCACGAGAGGAGAAGGATGCAGTGGGAACNTGTGGAGACAGGGCACCAACAACAGACTGAGACTGTCCTGGGGTAGAGGAACAGCAGTTAGATTGGTTAAATGCAGAGTTTCAACCCCAAGAAGTGTTAGTTGTCATCAACCATGGGCTTCACAGGTACTGGGGAACCCGAGAACTGCCAAGTGACTTCATTTAATCATGCTTTCTCTCTAGGCTGCCTGGCTGGCACCTGCCAGAGGCCTCATGTTTACAGATGTATGAAGTGTTGATCCTGAGTCTTTTGGGAGTCATCTCCAGATTCCAAAATGTCCTGCCCTTTTATCAGATGGGGGGTGGGGTGGGAAGAGGGAGGCTGTTAGGACTCTGTTGGCTGGTGTTTTTTCACTCCTGCTTTTCCCAGGGCCACGTGAGCCACTCTGAAGATGCTGTTACCAACTTTCACTCTTGTGTTGAGGAGTGCGGAGGTTCAGCAAGGATGCCGTCCTGAGAGTAACTGCCTCACTTGAGGCTTGGAAGTCACCATGGAACCTTTTTCTCTTCTGTCAATAGTCCTGGTGACTCTTCTGGAGGCTTGGCAGGTACCAAGGGGTCTGTGGTGGGAAACAACTGTGGGCTACCTGATAGATCAGGCAGGCCCAAGGAGTCTGGGAAGACCTGGGGCTTGCAAGGTGGTATCAGGCTTTCAGGAGACACCCAGATAGTGAGCTTTGGGGGANTGATTGGCAAACTTTCCAGAGCACAGCAGCAGTAGAGAACCATAGACACTTATTGATAAAACCCTTCTGCACAGTGACCAAGAGAGGGTCCATTTGTTTAGGATCTGGTGTTATTGGACGGAGGATACAGAGCTCTGTACTCAGACCACCAAAGGAAACCCAAGCTTGGGACCCACATCCTGCCCACAACAATGCACTGTACTTTGGGACTGTGTCTCTGCAGGCTGCTGTGAAAACTGATTTATCTCCTGGGATCTAAGCTCAAGGTTGGGTGCTTGGCCTGGCAGAGCTTTGGATTATGTTGTTGGGTGTTACCTTCCCACAGGCAATTTCTTCTTCTGTGACTTCAGGGTTTTCTTGGGCTGGCTCCTGGTGGGCATGGTTTTGGCTCCAAACACTGCAGCCTTCAGCTGGCTACCTTTACAGAAGATCTACTTCTTCCAGGATCCCAAGCCTCCCCACAACATTTCAACAGACAGAGGTTCTCCCAGCCCCNACAACACACACCCGAGTTGGGCCCCAGAACAGAGCTCAGAGCAGCCACAGTCAGCTAGCAGAGATGTTTAAGAAACTGCTTATGACAGTGGAGGGCACGTCCTCCATCCCATTACTTAGGATCTTTGCTGTCAAGCCACACATGGCTCCTTGGTACCAAAACATGGCCAGTACAACAAAGGTGTGAACACTATTGTCTTCATTGCATCATACGATGGAAACCCTTGGTTGAGTTCCTGGAAACTTTAGAGCTTGGTTAGAACATTGAGAGTGGTGTGGTGTGAAGGGTGAGAGTGTGGTGTGAAGGGTGAGAGTGTGGTGTGAAGGGTGAGAGAATGGTGTGAAGGGCGAGAGTATGGTGTGAAGGGCGAGAGTGTGGTGTGAAGGGCGAGAGTGTGGTGTGAAGGGCGAGAGTGTGGTGTGAAGGGCGAGAGTGTGGTGTGAAGGGTGAGGCTGGGACACCTGAAGAACTAGATCTGTACCACCCTCTCCAAGATTGTTTATGAAATCTGAGTACAGCTTGGCTATATTTCTATCAAAATCTAGCCCTGGAAACTGGACATGGTGGTGCATGCCTGTAACCTCAGTACTTGGGAGTCAGAGGCAGGACCAGGAAGTTCAGCATCATCCAGTGTTAGAGGGTGAGTGAGCCCAAGTCAGCCTGGGTGAAGTGAGACTTCTTCTCTTGAAACAAAACAACAACAACAACGAAGTATCTGAAAACTGAGATACGTTAAATAAGCATACTTGTTTGTGGTTGTTTTTTAACATGCTGTTGGAAGAAACATACGAAGTGTTACACTAATGTTTATTCTGCTACCATATGGAGTGATGTTTTAGAGGCTTTGGTAGTTTTTGCCTCTGCCCACANAGCAGTGAGCTGGGATTTGGGGCAAGAGCTTCTTGCTCCAGGGCCTGGAGACCTGCAAGGGGGATTTGCTGGGACTGACTACCTTCCATTTGCAACATTACACTTTCAGTCTCTTCCTCCATGGAGGGTTTCTTTGCACCAGAGGCTCTCCTCAGTGGAACTCCGCTGAGGCCAGGACCTGTGTTCAATGTTTTACCCCCAGAAACAGTCAGAGGGGAGTGCTGTCCAGAGCCACCAAGCAGGAGTGAAGACATCGAGCTGTGGTTTGTGCCATAGGCTCCCAGGGAGAAAATCCAAGGAGCAGGTGCTCACCAGGGTATATGTGGCCTTGGGGACGATCTTTTAAAACAAATCTAATAAAGACTGGCGATGTAGCCCAGTCTGTGACATGCTTGCTATGGGTCTTAGTTTCCTTTTCTGTGGCTGTGACAAAATACTCTGACAAACACAACTTAAGGGAGAAAGGTTTTGTTTTGACATGCTGGTGCTGGGGAGGAAGAGACAGGGGTGTGTGTGGAGTCTACATTAGCCAGGCCTAGACTAATCAGTGGGCCCAGACATCACTGAGAAACCCCTTCTCCAAAAAAAAAATAAATAAATAATAAAAGCAGATAGCACCCTAACTTGACATCTGAACTCACATGCACACATACTCATAACTCCCCACCCCCAAAGAGCTTAATAGTCCTAGCACAGGCAATGAGAAATCCATATATTGGGGTCCCTCCTCATCAGTACAGTTTCAGTGGCTTGCATCTTTCTCAGGCAGGAATGTCTTCACTTGAACCATGGCACTGTGAGTGATAACACTGGGATTGGAGCCCAAGCATCNGAACACCAAAGCTCCTCCTTTAACAGCTCACACCNCTGTCTCGTTAGCAAAGCGTGGGTATGACCCTTGCCACGAAAGTATTTCCAGAGTTGAGTTCAAATAAACCACCAGAGAAATCCCAAGTCGCCAAACCAAGAAGACTCCAGGAGACAGCGTACCCATTGAACAGTGCTGTGTGGCTAGAGTATTCCTGACACCTTGGAAGCACTCAATAAGAGCCTGCTTAATGAATAAGGCTGGCCCTGGGGAGCTGAGCAAGGAGCTTGCCTTCCATCTCAGGGCCAAGTCTGGCGCCCAGGCATCATTCATCACTTCCCTTACCCGGCCTGCGCTGGAATAAAGAAGCGGTTGGAATGGGGAGGGCTCATAGATGCGCCCTGGGGACTAGTTGGCAAGGACTGCTCATCCACAGATGGGGGAGGGGTGAGGAGGTAGAGTTCCCAGAAGCAAATAACTTGTCCAAGGTCACAAACCTAGCTCCCCTGAGTCCTGATGAGAAGCTGTCCATCTTGGAAAAAAATAGTCTGTATGAATAATTACCCAAACCCCTGGCTCCAGGGTGATTATACACCTGATCACCTTGTCAGGACGGAGCCCATCCTTCATCCTGCATCTGCCTCCGTACATCTCCCTGTGACAACAGTGGCACCCAGGCCAGGGAGACCTGTGACAATTTGTAATACATGGAAAGGAAGCCTTNAGACAGACAGCTCTGCTCCTCAAAGTGTGAGCAGGCTGCAGATGTGGTCACCTGGCACACAGCTCCCCTTTATTCCTGAACTTGAGGGTGCACGCGCCTACTTCTGCTCATATGCTCGTCGTGGAGGGTGTGTGGCGCCTCCATGGCCATGTATACATGGAGAGGCTGGGACCATCCGAAGCCTNTCTGCTGCCCAGATGCTCACCCCATAGTGTCTATTATGTTGCTCTGGACACAAGAAATTCTATGGATGGTTTGCTAATAGCTCATTCTGTTCTGAATTTCACAGCTAGCTATAGCAGAAGAGACAGAGGTGTGTCATCAATAGACCATCAATGACCTCAACTCATTCATTTACTCATTGAACAAGACTGACCTAAAATGGCATACACCCATCTCATCATGGCATGCCCAGGATGGAAACTTCAGAGGTGGAATTCTCTAGGTTAGTTAAACAAACAAACAAACAAACCCAAAACCTTGGCTGGAAAGATGACTCGCAGGTAAGGTGTTGACCATGCAATCATGAGGACCCTCGGAACCCTGGTAAAAAGCTGGGCATGGCAGCACATCTGCAGGTCCAGCTGTGGGAAGGTGAAGGCAGGAGGACCTGTAGGACTTGCTGAGTAACCAGCCTAGCAAAACAGATGAGCACTGAGTTTAGTGAGAGACCCTGTCTCAAAGAATGAGGTGGAGAGCAACAGAGAAGGACACCTGGCTTCAACCCTTGGTCTGCACACACACACACACACACACACACACACACACACACACACACGTTCATACACACACACCCCACACATAAACAGCTCCCCAAAACAATCATACCTATTTGCCTGTGTCTTGAGGTAGTCTTCCAAATGTTGCCTGTCTACAGAGAAGCTGTCTTCACATTCAGATGTGTCCAAGTACGACCAAGAACCCTAGGTCCTACCTTTCCTGATGGATACGGGGCAGCCCCCACCCCAAAGCGTGATTCTTTCCATAATTCATCCAAATGAGAACCTATTGCATGCTATTCTCATAAGCTGGGACCTGTGCTTTCCTGTCCTGCTGGTCTAGAAGCCTCCCCTGGCAGAGCCCCCTAGGTGATATATGACCACACTTTATTTACCGGCAGACAGACAGAGCCCCTTGTTCCTTAGCCTGGTAACAACCTGAGGTCATTCATCACTGGCTTGCTCCTTTTTGAAATTCACCAAGCAGCAGGCGTCTCTTTAAACTCATGCACGTAATGCATTTTAAAGAGCGTTTTCTGCACAGATCCATTTGTGCGACCTCGGCTTGGAGCACAAGATGGAATGGTGTTTTAGCAAGCACTTCCCTCAGCCCATTTGGAATGCATATCCTGACATGTAAATGTGGCTGTGCCCTATCACTTGGAAAGGGGGACTGTTATTCAACAAGGGCACTGGGTGACAACTCAGAGCAAGACCTCAGGTGTGGGTCTGGGAAGAGCACCGACACTACAAGGCAGGGTTTCTGTCCTCCAGGCAGGATGCTAAGATGCCCAGGTGAATAGCCAGAGACTAAGTTAAGGAGAGGCCCAAGTTGAGCCTGGTTGTATGAGGAGAAGTTCTTTGGGTATTCTGTGTTGCAAGACAGTGGCCAGGTCTTGTACTGTTGCTTCAGTCTGGGTGCCAGATGAAAGAGCTGCAGGGTCCTTGGAGGGAAAGCGGGCTGGGAGGGTAGTGGGGGTCTCTAAAGAGGGGAGTGATGGAAAGTCTGTTCCTGGCTGGGTAACAACATGGTGATAAGTAAGGTTAAGTGTGGAGGAAGTAGCTGCCAGATAGACGTGGACAATGACTGGACAGGGGAATGGACTTGGATGTCCTAAAGGCCCTCAGACCTGCCCTCCCCCAAATCAGTCAGGATTTCCCACTCTCCTTGGTTTTTCTCCTCTACTTCTTCCACAGCCAATGGGGTATCCATCAGGTAGAGCTTTGTAAGCAACTTCTCTCCCTCATCCTCAGCATGTATCTACCCAACTCTNAGGATGCAAATAGATGCCCCTCCCGCACAGATCTCCTTGTACCTCTGTAGTGTCCCACTAGTTTGTCCCCATACTCTTCTCCTCTTGAGTCTACTATTTGTATAGCAGTTAGAAATTGTTTTTTATGTATGTGCATGTCGTGTATGCTTGTGTTCATGTGCGTGAAGTACACNTTCGCATATGTGTTCGTGTGCACTCAGAGATCAGAGGATAACCTTAGGTGTTGATTTCTAGGTGGTTTCCATCTTCTATTTGAGACAGGATCTTTCATCAAGTTGGCTAGGGTAGCTGACTACTGAGCTCTGGGGATCTGCCTGTCTTCACCTCCAATCACTCCACTGACAGGATTACAGATGAATGCCACCACACCTTTTGTGTGCGTGTGCGTGTGTGTGTGTGTGTGTGTGTGCGTGTGTGTGTGTATACATGTGTGTGCATGCATGTGGAGGCCAGAGGTTGATGTCAAGTGTTTTCCTTGATTGCTCTCTACTTATTTAAGACAGAGTCTCTTACTTGGGCTGACTTCTCACCAATTCTTCTCAGTCTAGTTAGTCGTCTTTCCCTGGCATCTTCCATTTTTACCTCCCAAGTGCTGGAGTTATGGGCAGCAAATTCTGGAGATCGAACCTCTAGTCATCACTCTGATGAGGCAAGCACTTTACCCACCAAGCCTTCTCTCCAGCTGGGCCTGGAACTGTTTAAACCAAACTAGGTTCTCACGCTTGTTGAGACAAGCCCTTTACTGGCTAAGCCATCACTCCAGTCCGAGACATTCTTCTTGAGTTACTCTATGTTCCTTCTCTAGCTCAAACTTGCTCTTGGGATGAAGGCTAATATGCTCACAATGGCCTTCAGCACATGATGTGACCTTCCTTCTCCATAAGCATGCTTCTTGCCATCAGGGCTCCCGTCCTCTGCCTGCCTGCCTTGAATCCTCAATGTCTTACCGTTCTTTCTCTCCACACAGTTCTTCCTGTCTCCAGAAAGCCTACCCTGGCCTCTCTGACTACTCTCTCCATTTCTGTCTTCACTGGGTGTCTCTGGGCACAGTTGTAATTTTATACTTGTGTGTGAATAGTTTTCATTTGTCCATCTGCTGTCAGGCAATGTGAAGTGGGGATGCTCTCATGTGGGTCCCTTTTGCTCATGGTTGCATGTACAACACACCATGTGCTCTTGAGAAAATGGTTGCATGGGGTCTGGAAGTAGCCTGGGAGTTTTTTTGTTTTTTTTAAACAATATTTTTATTTATTTATTTTGTGTGTGTTGGGGGTNGATAGTGTGTGCTATAGTGCACATGCGGAGGTCAGAGGGTAATTTGTAGGAGTCAGTTCTCTCCTTCCACCCTGTAATTTTGGGGATTGAACTCGGGTCATNGGACTTGGTGACAGACTTCTTTACCCACTGAACCCTCTCAGTGGCCTGGCCTGGGAGTTTAAATGCTGTGGTTGGACCATGACACTACTCAAAGCTGTTGATGTGTTAGAGGGGATTGTCACTGGGGAGGGGCACAGGTGGTGAAAGAATATTCTTCAAGAAGACGGGAGATTAGGTAAGATGAGGAACAGGTAGGAGGCAGCAAGAATAGCAGAGACTATGGCAATTCCGCTGGTAAGATCAAGTTTGGAAGAAGGAAGGAAGGGAGAGAAGAAGGAAGGAANAGAATGAGAGCGAAGGAGGGGACACAAAGGGAAAACTCTGGATTGAAGACAGGCTCCTGAAACACCACAGCACAGACACCAACAGCCCCCGAGTGTTGCTGCCTTCTATCTTCATGGGCCAGGGTCTCCACAGCTCACCCCAGGTGTCCTGAGGGTGCCTCCCATCATGCCCATCATCCATCTTGGGCCTCCCTCTCCCTTGTTCTTCCTAGTGGGAATTGGTATGACCTGTGCCTCAGGAGACAGGATCCCCAGTAACTCCTTATGGGTCAAAGAAAGACCTTTGAAGGGAGCAACAGGATGGAGGCCCCAAACTGTCTCAGGCACTCAGTGCTTGAGACCCTTCCTCTGGGAGGCAAGAGCCAGCATAGGAGTCATGGTCACAGGCCTCTGGAGTGCAGGATAGGCTGGGAACTCTTGCATCTCACCCTTGAATGGTGGAACCGTGTGTGTTGAGAGTAGGCTGAACCCACTTGGGAACACCAAGATGAATTCCAAGACAAGCCATGTTGGACTTTACACACTGTTGTGGAACTTTCCTGGGCTAAGAAAACTCCGAGTGGTGGGGTGAAGTTCATGAGTTTCTGTTCCAGTTTGACAGTTTTTAGGTTCACAGTCACTGAGAGAACGATACCATTTAAATGCATGAGCTAGGAGCTGCCCTCCAGCTTTCAACATACACCATCTCATTCCGTTCTCACAGGATAAAATGAGCCTGCCTCGGAGATGCTGCCGTTGTTTTCATTTTGCTGATGAGGGAGTGGAGGGCAGTTAAGCATCCAGCCCCATGTCGGGCTGCCATGAAACCTGAGCTATTTATTAACTGCTGTACTGGAGCAGAACTTCATACCCCAATCTTGCCAATGTGTAGGGCTGGATTATCCCGCGTGGTGGGACATTCCTCACTTCTACCCATGATACATCAGTAGTACCAGGTGCTGGCAGATGTCACGTGTGACAGGGGAGATGGCCTGTGGTTGAGACTCACTATACTAGACTTCTCTTTGCAAGAAGGGCTGTGATGACCCAAACAAGTGAGACTGATCCATGTTCCTCACTGCACACCCTCATCCCTGCTGTGATTCTGAACAACCCACATGACCTGATCACATGCTGTTTTATTGGTTTCCAGTAATTTTCTTTGGATTATCTTCCCTGACCTGTTGGTTCCCTGGACGGTGAAGCTGGTGTTACCACCTCTCTGATGGTCTCTGCAATCCTTAGTGCAGCCAGAACACACAGGAGGAACCTCAGAACGGCTTCTTGAATGACTGAGAGTCATGGACCATGTTTTAGAAAGTGTCCAAAGCTCCATGGACTCCTGTTGTGGGGTGTCTGTTTTGTTTATTCTGGAAGTATCTACTAAGAAGGTTCCAATTGCCAGACCATGTATGAAGAAGGGATAGCCCTCTGGGTCACAACATTGACTCCTGAGCATTGATTACAAGGGGCCATTGCCCCTAAAGGCAACCTCAGGCAAGACACAGAGGGGCAGTTTGATCTAAGTGGGTAGTGGTGGGAACATCCCTGGCTGGAGATGCATGCATAAAACTTGGGACCAGACAGAAGATGAGTCCTTGGGTGAGATGAGGACTCAGGTCCTTCCCACTGACATCCCAGCTTCTTCAACACCCCTGGCATTGGCATCATCCAGGTTCCTGAAGGCCAAGCTTGGAAAACCCAGTCTTGTATACCTGGGCTTGTATACTGGTCTTCCTCCACCCTCTCTGCTTCTGCTTCCTACTCTTACACAGTGGTGGGTGCGGTCAGAGAGGCACAAGAGAAACCTCCAGGAGCACATTTGCATTTGTCAATAAATTACATGACCAGATCCACATCACACTTCTGTAGATAACCCTAAAGTTCTCCAACACAGGTAGAGGAAGGGAGGGATTGATTTCCAATACCACCCAAATCACCACTCAATAGCCAGACAGAGCTGCCAGCTACAGGCGGCCAGCCTCCTTGGTGGTACACTTTGTGCTCTCAGCTTGCCTTTTCCTGCAGGCTGCTTGGCTAAAGCTACAGCCCTCAAGTTCGTTTTGGTGGCTCATAAAAACTGGTGCAGATCTCGTTTGAGAATGAGCTTNGTCTCTCTCTAGCAAAGGTTTCCTATAGAACGGGAGTTTGAATTGGAGTTATCTTCATTCCTGACTTTTGTTGGATTTTTGCAAGTTATAGCTGGCTAAAGCCATAGACTATTTNCACAAGGACCTACAGTGTATTTCANGGAGGCACCTGTTCCAACTGCAGATACTCCACAGCTCATGGGGAAGGATCCAGAAGGACTTTGGGATGCTCATGATCACTTACTTAACATGATTTTTCCAGCTGTCTACTGGTCAGGCTCAAAGCACTGCCAACTGGGTTTTTCACCCAAATCCAGACTGTCAGAGAGGATGGAGACTCTTGTTCTTGAAGTTCACAGATCCTGCCTTACTTCAGTCAAAGTTTATGTGCTTCTGGCATCAAGAGAGTTAGAGCAGAGGTGGAAACAGCCCCAGTTTCCTGGGTGGAAAGTTCCAGAGGCGATGGAGCAGTTACTCCCTGGGTCCTGTGTCTGCAGCACTGCTGCTTTGACAATCCTATGGGGGGACCATGGAGCCATGGCCAGCAGTGAGAGAGCCCAGGAAGGTGCTCCTTCCCTTTGGTTTTGTACCTACTTGAAGGCACTTCTGCCGTGTTCTCAGTACTTTGAGGCTCTGAGANTCTCCAGTGTTTTAAGGTTGGAGCTCTGATGTTCAGGACAGGGTAGGCATCCCTGAGCCTATCAGGCACTTCTGCTTTGCTGGGTCCTGAGATCATGATCAAGCCCACAGTGTTCTTACTCCCACATCTCATCTCCAGCTCTCTCCCCTGGATTTGGTTAGTCAGAGGAAGTTTTCAGTGCATACATACTCCTGACTGTTCTGAGAATGTTGGGCTTTTTCATGTCAAAGGAGTCAACTTGTCAAGAACCCCAAGAGGGTCCAAAGTAGATCCATCCACTGAAGCCATGTACATTTCTCAAAATCATTGTCAACTGGTTGTANGAGGTAGGGCTACCTTGGTCTGTAGGACCCAGTTNAAGGGCTGTCTTGGCTTTCAGGGCTCCCTTGCACCATTTCAGTCTCTGTAATGTTTCTTGGAGTAGCTTGGCATGGCAGAGCTGTTTGCTAGTAGTCTGCTGCCTGCTGTTTCTCTGTTAGCATGCATCCTTCAACTTCATTACTTTAATGATCACTTTCTGAAGACCACCAGCTTGCATAATATTCCCATTTAACAGGAAGGCACACCTGACAGGCCCCGCTGTCCCCAGGGTGGCAATTGGAGATTCTGCTAATAGACTCAGCGAATGGGCTCTGCTCTGCAGAGGGAATTAGATTTTCTTCCCATTTGCCGAGTCATCCATTGTAGGCGTCCTTTTGGAGTTGCTGAGGAAGTCAGAACCTTGAGGCTCTTTGCAGGACGCCTTTGGCAGATGTTGTGGCATCTGCCCTCTGTGAAGGTGGCCCCCTGTTTTCTGAGTCCCCAGGAAACATTTAGGTGCAGGGCATCATTCGTGGCTGGTCTATATGCTTAAGGATTTGCTTTGTTTTTACTGTTCTATACTTTAACTACATTAAGAAGCAGGCTGTGAAACTTGGCTTAATTTTTAAACCCAATCACTAATATGGTGGACTATTTTGCAGAATTCTTATTTTAAAAGGCGGTATGTGCCAAAGCAATTCAGTTTCTTGCTATGAAATATTAAGCAGGAGTCTGTAGCCTTCTTAATGCCTGAGTCTGTTTTTCCAATCAAACTGTGCAGTACCTTACCCACCTTACCTGAAAAAGTACACAAAATGCCACGATTTGNTTATTGTTTCCTCCAGGGACTGTAAAACCGGCGCTTTCCCTCTCTCTCTCATCATCCTGAGGTTTTTGTTTTTTTACCATGCTTCAATGCATCTGAGCTGGGAGCTTTATGGACCCCAAGAAAGAAGGAGGGGGATATTGTGAGATTAGGGTCCCCTGGGAATGGGAAGCCACACCTGGCCCCCTAAAAGATGCTCTGGGAAGCCCATGGCACAGAGTGGATCCCTGCAGTAGAGTTAGAGGGAACCGGGTGGGGTGGACCTATCTTTTGAAGCCACCCATGGAGTCAACTCCTCAGACATTTTTGGGAGGCAAACTTGTTTGTCTTACTTCCCGGAGGAGAAGGTCAACAATATTTGGGGGCCGTGTTGCCTTCCTAACGTAACATGGATACCAGCTTCAGCTAGTTTAGTGATTCACCTTCCCTACCACAGACAGGGGGTGTGGGTCAGATGCACAAGGGTCCTCCTGGAGGCTCTTTGGAAAAGAGTGGCCTCTGCACCTCCCTCAGCAGCCTGTCCTCCCCTACAAGCCCCACCTTGCTTAGCTGCCATGTCTCAGCTAATTGAGTGTTAATCTCATTCTCTGAAAAACTTCAGGTAAGAATGAATGCCCCTCACTAGGGGGCTGGCTAAACAAATTATGGTGTGTCTCAGCAGCACAATGCTATGCAGCCGTTAAAAAGAATGAGGCAGCTTTATATATATATATATACTGATATGGAATAAGCTTCAAGATGTATTGCTGAGGGAAGGAAGCAAAGAACAGAACACTGTGTATAGGACGCGCTGCTATTTGTTTGAAAATGAGATATATGTATGTACACACACTTTTACATACAAAGTGCTGTCTTTGGAGGCTCACAGAAAAAGCCAGTCATGGCACTTGCCTAGAGGGAGGGCGGGAGTGACTTCTCACTGCTAACCCTTTTGGACCATTTGAATTATTTTTTAACTACGCACATGCATTATCTACTTAATATAATAAATGAGCCAAATATTAGAAATCTATTAGGGAGTTTGCAGTTTAAATAAATCCAATGGAAAATTAATACTTTTCTAAACACGAAGCCTTCTCTCTCCCCTCCCCCAGCCATTCTCCCCTCTCAGCTTTAAATAAGAGCTGAATTGTGAAGGGAAGTGTTTTCTAGTTTGAGTTCTGTAATCAACTGTGACCCAACAGTAAGAGAAAAAAACAAGTACTTCCTAACAGTCTAGAATGAACCAAGGCACACTGATTTTNTTTTTGTTAGCAGACCAAGCCAATTACAATGTCTCCCTTCCAAGTCTCCCAGTGGCTGGAATTCATTTTCCTCAGAGCCTTCGGAAGGCCAATCTAGAGTCTTTCATTTTAACGTCTCTGAGCGTCCACCCAGCCTTGGATTCTCAGCCCAGGACCCCATCATGACAAAAGGAGATGACTCATACCTTTGCATCACAGCAAGTGGCAATGCAAGGTGAGTCATGGTAGCAGGAGGAGATGGTGAGCTGGGCGGAAGCCAGGGCTGGCAACTGTTCTTTCTCCTGAAGCCCACATGATGCTACTGTGATGTTCTGAACATCACTAAGAGTCCTCAAGGTTCAGGCAAATAGTTGATCCATTTTGACCAGGGGAGCAGGATGGTTGGCCTATTCAACCCAGGCTCTCTGATCCAGTTAGGTCACAGGCAGCAAAGGAAAGAGAACCAACTGCCCCCAGTACAGACTAGCTGCTTGCTCACTGGCCAAGGTAGCTGGATGGGGGACTGGTGCACACGAGGTGGACCTGATAGCCCTGGGATGATGACTGCCAATNCACTTCCCACGACAACGTAGTTTGCAAATGAACAGTAATGGGGGTTTCTAAAGTGTTTTTTGCTTCCTTAGGGGACCAACTGTGAGTGGCTGAAAGGCACATGGGTGACAACGCAGTTTGTCGTNGAGACTGAGATGAGATGTCAGTGATGGAGTCCATGACCATGATGATTTCTTCATTAAAAGAACGGCAACTGCAGAAATACTTCTCTTGGGCAATGTGATTGGGTTTTGTCCATTTGTGCACCCAGGGTGTTAGCAAACAGTGGCCACTGAGCCGTATCCAAGCCTCTAGCTTTTGTAGCTAAAGCCGTCTGTGTGATGTCCACAGATGCTGCCGTGTCACGTAGCAGGATGGGGTTGGAGAGACCAGCACACAGGGTCTAAGATATTTACTGTGCCTCTCTGGGAACAGCTCTCCAGTCCCTGTTCTCCAGAGGGGGCAAGCATATGAACAGATACTCAGATTGCCAGGAAAGCTTTTTATATTAATGGGAACACACACATCTCTGGGAGCAGATGGGAGGGAAGCCCAGCCTAGGCCTAGGGACCCTGCCATGGGTACTTAGTGGCACTGGAAAACAACATTTAAAAAATACCCCCCACATCTCAGTTTTCTCTACTTTTCTCCAGCCTCCCTTCAAATACAGGGGTTTTCATGTTGTTTTACAGGGGAAAACAAACCCCGTGCAGTCACCAGCGTGACTAGTAGCTTTCCCCTCCTTTTAGAGAAGGAAATGCATGCTTGGCACTCTGGCAGTTGACAATCTGGCTGCTGGTTTTCTGAAGCTTCTAGAATGGCTAATGGAACTCAGGTGCTTCTGTGGCATATTCTAGAAATATTCAGTCTGTCCTCAGTGGTCACTGAACTCACACTGTAAGGCACCAAGGGTTGGTTAGGAGGGGGTGTCACAGTGAGATTTGGGAATGACAGGGCAGATTTTGAGACCTTTCTTCCTGTCTTTGTGTTGTGGGAAGATGGGTGGCTACAAACACATTTATGTGGATTTGTGTGTGTGTACAAGTGTGTGTGTGTGTGTATGTGTGTGTGTGTGTACAGGTGTACAGGCATGTGTACAAGTGTTTGTGTGTGCAGGTGTGTGTGTATACAGGGATGCACGTGTACAGGTAGGTGTGTGTGTGTGTGTGTGTGTGTGTGTGTGTGC
>LZPO01055173.1:166690-178829 GCA_001675575.1 Neotoma lepida
CACCCCCCAAAAAAGAACTAAAAAACCTTGGGCTTGGGATATAGTTCAGTGGTAGAGTACTTGCCCAGCATGTATGCAGCCTGGGGTTTGACTCCAAGTACCCTGACAACAAAAGCAAAAATCAGAAGCCAAAAGCTTAGCTCATGCTCTTTGTGACAGTGGGGTGGCGGGCTGCCACTGTCTGCCAGCGGCTGCCTCCACTGCTGCCATCAGTGGCGCGTGCGTTCTGGACTTGAAGATCCTGTGGCTAAGGAGGTACATTGATTGCAAAGGGAAACAGAAGCAGATGAGTCCAGCGTGAAGTCTCAACGCTAATCCATCATTTCAATCTAGTTAGAGAGACAGTAACCCTGTCATGACAGTGCTCGCTTCTGCAGCCAGATGCGCTAGGGAAGAGGCTTCACTCATGGAGCAATATGCCCACCAGGAGGCTGAGACATCCCAAACGCTTTTCAGGCCAGCTTGCCCTCCAACTCAGGCAAGAGATTGTGTGTTTTCAAGTGACTCAGGAGGAGGCCGTTACAGCCTCTTTGAGACCAGCAGTGAGGAAAAAGAGATACAAGGGGAAAGAGAGACAGAACCAAATGGCAATCAACCAGACCCCAAACAGCCTTCCTGGCTCGTTCCTTTGATTAGGGCTCAGGTTCTAACACACAATAGACAAGCACTGATGACAGACTGTCCCTTGTCTTGCAGGCATGTCCAACCCACACAAGCAGCAGAGGATAGCTAGGACTTTGTCCCAACACAAAATCAAACCCACTAAAACATTATGCGATTCTTCTTGCGTGTTCGAGGTTCATAGATGGCAGCGTTGCGCTGTGTGGTCAGAAGGTTGCACGAGCTTGCTAGATGTGTCCAACGTCAACTTGTGCATAAAGGCTCATCTGTCTCTTGCACACCAGTTTCTTGCACACTGGCTAGGCTTTGCAGGGGGAGAAGCCAAGGGCAGAGTTCTAATCAGATTTCCTGGGGTCTAACTAATAACTAATAGTTATTAACTGTTGCTTAGGAGGACTGTTGTCATGAGTGCTTGGTGACTCTGAGGTAGTCATTCACTCCTGAGAAGCAAGGTGCCCTCCCCACCCCATCTGAGTACTGGGGAAAGTGGGTGGAATCCTGAAGATGGAGGTCAGCTAGCATCAGTGTGCACAATTCCCAGTGTTGGGGCCACATGGAAAACCAACCTGGAAATGGTTTTCATCTGGAGATGCTGGCCAGTCTTTGGACTATTTCAGGCCAGAAGAGTCCAAAGGATGCAGTTGGTCCACTTCCTGCCCCAGGTGTGTGTCTGTTGTTACATTCTTATTATTTAGGGTCCCCCCCCTTTACTGTGCACAGTTGATAGTAACTATTCAGAGAAACATGGAGGAAGAGAAAGCATAGCCTGCATTGTTTCTCTTTTTTCTTGTCTTAAGGGATCCATTAAAAATATTCATTATTTTTAGGCAAAGCCAGAAGTACTTCAGGCAGACATGAGGAAGGCTGTCTCCCTGTTATAGTCCTTTATCCCAAGCGGCATTGACTTTTCCCGGAATAAGGAGTGAGAGCATCCAGCAAAATCCCGTTTGGGGTTGACTTTGATGTTCAGTGTCTAGATGCAACTTTCAACATCTTTTACATTCGCAAACCATCCCTAAGAGCTTTTCTCTTCTAAAAGGAAATTACTTGGAACAAATATGACATCGATTTTCCATCTCCCTTGATTAGTCTCATTCGGTCTGATTTTTATTATTTAAGGCTTACCGACAACGAGAATATACAGTTAGCAATGGTTCTAATTAAATTTTGTGACCTTTAAGAAAGCTAAGGAGGTCCTGGGCCTGCGATGTCTGAAACTGCCAAAGAACAGGCCAGGATTTATGGTTCTCACATGATGCTTGGACAAACAGCACCCGTGTCTGCTCCAGGGATGAAGGCAGGATGAAGGAGAGGAGGGGTGGAGAGGGATCCTGAGAGGAAGCGGGGAAATAGCAGTGCTGTGGTGTAGGTGCTGGCGATGTCGGAGTGGAGCNTGTGTGGTCACTTTGATCAACAGATGGTCAAATAAGGAACATTGGCGTCAAGCAACTCTGGCTTTTGAGTAGGTTCTTTAACAACAAGTGGGCTGTGGGGGAATGATGAGGTCATGGGTACATATAGGACACACAGAGAGCCTTTCACCCCGGGGCTCAGACGGAGGGTATGATGAAGGTGGTCCTCATGGTGTGGACAGTGAGGTACTTGCTGAAGGGGTGATTTGTTAGTCTGAGATATTGGGAGGCATATGCATTTTTTTCCAAGCCTGTTTTCCATAAGGGCTTTGGCTTTGGAACATACTGACCAACGCAGAGACAGATAGATAAATATGTGGTCTGTTGAGGGGCCAATCATTCCTGAGTGAGGTATGCATTTCAGTTAAGCTGAGACCCTGACAGAGAGTAAACATGAGCCAACACAAATTCAAAAGGCTTTCCTCTGTGGGCAGACCTTTCCTAACGTCTGGAATGAGGATCAGGTGAAGGACATTAAAGCCTGCAGTGTATGTACGCTTGGCCCCTCCAAAAATGCCCACAAAGTTAAATATGTTGAGGGTGGACCGAAATTCCCATGGTCCCATCAACATACCCGCCTTGGACACATAGACGCCCTATTGGGATATAAAAAACATTTACAAAAATGTAAATGNAAAATAGACAGGCTTTGTGATCGATGACGCTTTTATTTTTCTTTGGTGTGATTCATGAGGCGAGAAGCTGGTAGCTCTAGAGGCTAAAGTTGGGGCCAAGGCAGAGAATCCGGAGGAGTCCAATTTACACAGCAACCCCATGGTATCTGAAACAGAAAAACGATAGGAGGGGAGGGAAGGGGTTCCTGAATCGGAACAAGCACTCTGATACGCTCCCCCAGGGACGACAAGGATAATGTAGCCCATGGATCTCAAACAAAAATTAAGACTAGAAGCAAAATCTAAGGAAATGCCTAATGGGCAGTAGCTAAGATAGTTTCCAACAGTGCTTAGCTACACTCCTGCTGTGTGACCAACCTCTCCTAGGAAATGGACGGTTTTGGAGGACCCTGTGGCTCTATGCTCACTTCCCCATGGTCTCTGTTTCCAGGTAGAGAAAGACTCCAGGGCTAGAATAGAACCTGTTGTTTTCAGAATTCTTCTCACCTTGAAAAACTCAGCAGGGAACTTGCTGGTTGTTGTGTTGTTGCTGACTCCTTGGGTTTGGGAAAGACAGGTGTCTGTCCTTCTCAAGTCGACAGTAATGGCACTATGGCTGGTGCTTTTCAAGGATAGGTTGCCACACAGACCACCACCAGAAGATGGCGGGTAAATGATTTGTTAAATGCCCCTCCCACAACCCCACGGCCTCCAGGAAGTGCTGGGACCACCTTGTGAGCAGCGATGTTACCATCAGACTCTCAGANTGTTAGGATAAACAGGCTTCTCTTTTCCCCAGGCATAGCAGTTCTTCCAAGGCTTCCCCACCCAAGGCTTCCCCACCCGTGATCTTGAAGAGTCCATTCCCACCCTCATCAACTGGGAGATCTAAAGCAACATAACCCTTGAATCTGTTTCTCCATCTGCAGAGTCATAATAATGGTGAGGCTGAGTGCTCGGAGATAAAGGGGAGGGTCTCTTACCCATTGCTGTCTGGGGGCCCATCTACTTCACCCTCAGTTTCCAAGGGAGGCACGAAGCCCATCCTAGCCCTCAGTACTTGTTTGGCAAATGCCATACACTTTATCTGGGGGCTGTATATGACAAATTAACCACAACAAAGAACCCACGCACTGTTGGTAGTTTTTCCTCTTCCTTCACAGATGGTCAGGCTGGCTTGCTTCTGTTGCTGACGGCAGAAAGTTGGCAAGTGACTCCTCAATGGTTCATGCCTTCTCCTCACAACAAGAACAGCCTAGAGGCAGCTTTCTAGGGCCCAGTTCTCTTCAGTGTTGGGACAGGTGATGCTGGGCAATGTCATGGAGGCCCTGGGTGTGTTGAGCAGAACATGCCCACACCACAGTGGCCTTTTGGGTAGACAGATGCCTGTGGTGGCTGGCTGTCAGTAAAGCAAACCTTGCAAAAGGGTAAGGGGGCTTTCACTGATGACATCAGTTTAGTGATGCCATCCCAACAACTTTGAAAGTCATTTTGTAAGCTGATGGACAGTTTATGTTTGGCATTAGCTCTTGGCAGGGCCTGCTGGTAATCTTGGTTATTTCTCTGGCCTCCTACCTTGCCACACACACTTGCCTATGTGCTATGATTGAACCTCCAGAGAATCTCTGTGCTTAACTTGGCTTCCTGTGTCCAGAATTCCCAGTTCAGTCTTCAGAACAACAGTGAGGGAGCCCCTTCTGACCCTAGCTGTATCTTGAGACACAAATTACAGAGAGTTGGGTTTGAACAGTGCCCTGTTCGCAGGCCTTGCTGGGCTTCATCTTCCTTCTCTTTTCTTTCTTTCTTCTTCTTCCTTTTTTTTGTTTTGTTTTTTGTTTTGTTTTTGTTTTGTTTTGTTTTTCAAGACAGGGTTTCCCTTCGTAGCCCTGGCTATCCTGAAACTTACTCTGTAGAGCAGGATGGCCTTGAACTCAGAGATCTGCCTTCCTCGGCCTCCCGAGTGCTGGGATTAAAGGTGTCCACTACCACTGCCCAGCCTTGTACTGCTCTTAAGGTAATAAAGACCTGAAGTTTTTCTGCAGGGGACAAAGGCCACACCAGGGACATTCTGAGCCTGACATTCCCCTCACTAGCAGATGCAGTAACCGGATAGCAAAGGACTACTTGACAGACAGACAGCCATTTCAGGAAGATAGTCACTCGCCTGAAGACAGAGAGAATAAATAGGAAGACCAATACAGAAATCCAGAGTTTCTGTCTGGGCCCCAGTGATGAATTCAGTGATGAAGGCCCGATGGTAGAGCATGTTGCCCTGAGCCCCAATGAGGCTCCCTGCCTGGGAAGGACCATAGGTATAAAGGATACCCCATGAAATCTCAGTCGCTTTGAAGGTCAAGGCTGTGTTTTGTGGGCCAAGGACATTTACAAAGCTGTAAAAGGGATCATTTTTGCTAATGCCATGAAATTATATTCAGAGTTGAATAACAGTGGCCTCCAGTAGGTGCAGAAGTAATTTTCCTGAAGTGTGAAGCCTGGCTTTTAGAGAAGTTGGAGGTGGCTCTGGTGGACGTTGACCAGTCCCCTTTTCTATACAATTTTAGTCATGGGAGTTGTGACTTTATGTGACCCTCTAAAAAGTCACCTAGGAGGGATAAATGAAGCAGGCCTCACACAAACACCTAATGGGAACAGAACGAGTGGGAGGGACATTTGGCAAGAAGTCATCCACGCATCTATTCAGACGCCAGGTTGGGCGCTCTCCACAGTGCCAGGCCTTGTCTTAGTCACTGAGGGACGGAAATAAAGAGGACAGCTCAGATGGGCAGGAGCCCATGGTATGACGAAGAGATGTGACCACAGGAGGGTCATTCCATGCCAGGTGGCGAAGAAGGTGTTTCTCAAGTACTCATCTTCTACTCAGTGTGGTACTCAGCAATTGTTCATGGACTGGCTTGTTTGTGCCCCTTAGTTCCTCCAAGAGGGAGGTAGTTACAGCATGTCCATTTTATACAAGGGGAGAACATGCTTGACAGCTTATTGGCTTGCTTTTACCCCACCTCTATATTCTGCTGGCTGGGTACCATCATCCACAGGTGGTTGATCCAGCTGAGAGTGACCCCTGCCATGGGCTCCTAGCCCTTGCAGTATGCCAGACCCCCAAATAGTGGACGCATGTCCAGCTGTTGCCAGGCAAGCTTTCTTTGGGACTGAGGCTCCACCTTCCTGGCTGCTCTCAAGCTCGAGATTCACATGTCAGTCCTCTTCAATCTTGACAGCCTACTTCTCTTACCCAGGAGAGAGAGAAGTCATGGTGGAGGACGGATGGCCCCTTCTGACACCAGGGCCCTTCCTATCTCCTGTTGACATTCCTCTCCATCCCAGGCCTTCTGTGTGCTCTCCAGTCCCGCAACTGGGCCTGCCTACATGGTTTCCCATTGCAGAGGACAGGATGAGCCTTGAGCCTTGAGCCTCTTCACACATCTAGCCCTGTTGACCCAGGAGAGACTTCTCACAGGTCCCACTGCCCTGAAGAGCAGAGGCAATCATGACTCCCCTTCCTGGATTCTGTATCTCACTCTTCTGCTTCCCAGACACCACCTTCTCTGTTTCTTCTTCATCATATGTGTGTAGCTCTGGGCTCCAGTTCCTACTGCTTAAGAATGCTCTGACCATGCACAGCCAAACTCAGAACTCCCCTCACCTCAGCTAACCCTGTCCATGCTCTCAGTGTGACCTTCACCCCAGTTCTTCTTCCACAAAGCTTCACTACCATCCAGGTCCCACTGCAAGGTCCAGGAGCTGTTGGATATCCATCTTTCTTCAGTTATGTCCAGAGTGCTGCATATCATGGCTTCCTTCTGGAATGTGTCCAGGTTCCCTCTTGTGCCTATAACCCCCAAATAGATCCCTCTTCCCACCTGCATCTACCAGTCCACTTTGCTATTCATATGGATCCCAGCTCATCTCATACTTGCCTCTGTCACTCTCTTAATGACCCTCCAATGGCAGCATCAGCTCTGACTGGCTAGGATATCCACAGTAAACTGATCTCCTGTGTTCCTAGAAAAACCAAGATGTCACTTGTGCCTGGAGTATGCATTCCCCAGGTTTCTCTGCCTGGAGAGATTCTTTATCATCCTGCCTCAGTTCTGGGGAAGTCACCTCCAACCTGCCATAGCATTGTGGGAAAAGTTGGCCCTAGATTCTGTGCCCTTCCTCAGGGCTTCTGCACCCCACCTTGCCTGAGCCCCAATGCAGACAGAACTTAGACCAGATCCCTCCTCCAGTCTCTGCTGTTCAGGTCAAGATCTAGAATACAACAGACTCTCCAAATCTGGCAGGAGGTTGGCTGAACATCTTTGATGATGCAGGAATAAATCTCAGGCCAGTCCCAGCGATTGTGAATTCCAGGTGGGAAGAGTCTGGAATCAAAATTCATGAGGTTCTTTTTCTTTCTTTTTTTTTTTTAGAATGCCCTTTGATGCAAATGTAATCGATTGGTCATCAAAGGTTTTAAAAAATGATGTCTTTGGGGTCCAGAGAGGTCACAGTGATGATAATGCAAAGTTGTTGTGGGCCAGCCAGGAAGGAGGAAGGGACAGGCAAAGGGCACGCCAGGGAGGGAAGAGATCTCTGCAGCTCTTTCTGCAGAAAGAGAGAGAGAGAGAGCAGCTGACTAAGACAAGAGATACGATAGATGCTCAACTCTGTTCCATCTCACTCATTCAGAGAACAGGAAGACCCATGGCTCCCTCAGAGGAGCTTCTGAGACATTGCCAGCCAGCAACTGGTTCCTTCAAAGGCAAGAATGATGTGTAAACCAGGTTCGACACCAGCACATTTTTCTTGCTTGGTGCAGCAGCCCAAATTGCTGTTCTTAGGTTACCAAGTTAAGCTAAGAGGTGTTATGTAGACACTCTGGGAGAGAAAGCAATTGGTTCTTTGAATTTGATTACTTGTTTGAAAATACTTTACTCAATAGAGAAATTGTGAGCGATTGAGCTGCTTTGCAAATCACATATATTTTTTAAATGCATCTAGGGAGTGCCCGTTAAACGGAAAACCTTGTGGCTGAGTGTTCAGAAAAGTGAAAAATTGCTCCCTGTGTAGAGTTTGGAAAAATTGAGGGTGTTTTTTNTTCTTACTATTGGTTTAGCTCAAGGCAGAACTACATCCGCCCATCCAGGGCTGCCGGCTGTTCTTCCCGACTCAGGAAAGGCTCTCTTCCCTCCACTCCCTGTGCATGCTGAGGGACTCTGGGGCAGTTCTACAGGGTCTGTGGGAGCCTGTTGCTCAGTGAAGCTGATCTTCAATGACCTTCACTCTGCACCAGATGGCCATGTCTTGATGCTCTGCTGTCTTCCTGAACCTCCTACAGCCCTAGTCCTCTCAATAGCTCTCCCATTTTATCTTCCTTGTGGGCCATGCTTCTAGCCCAGGGTCCTCAGTGTGATGTTGAACAGCACTGATACAAGGGGAAACTCCTCCAAGTCCATCTCCTGTCAGTAGATCCCAACCACAGACCAGGCCCTCTGTCTATCATCATCAGTCACATGATGTTGGGTCAACATCGTCACATGTCCAGAGCTAGAGCTGAGGGATACACTTGGAGGAAGAGACAGAGAAGGCACACTGCCTTCCAACAGTGTGCTAGCTTTCGGCAGTCATGAGGAACATTGACAGGACCTCTGTAACATGAATCTTAAAAGGTCTTTTAATAAAAAACCTGGAGCCAGATTCTGAAGTAAATGCTGAAATATCAGAGAAGCAGAGCAAGTCACAGCCACCACCTCTTACCTCACCAACTCCTCAGCCTGAAAAGCCTTTAGTTCCTGTCTCCTCACACCTTATGTATCTTTCTCCACCCAGCCATCACTTCCTGGGATTAAAGATACGTGTGTTTCCCAAGCAAAGGCATGAAATCTCAAGTGCTGAGATTAAAGGCATTTGATTCCCAAGAACTGGGATTAAAGGTGTGTGCCACCACTGCCTGGCTCTGTTTCTCTCTTAGACTGAGTCAATCTCATGTAGTCCAGGGTGGCTTTGAACTCACAGAGATCCAGATGGATCTCTGCCTTCTGAGTGGTAGGATTAAAGATGTGAGCCACCACTGCCTGGCATCTATGTTTAATCTAGTGGCTTGTTCTGTCCTCTGATCTTCAGGCAAATTTTATTAGGATATACAATATATCACCACATTTCCCCTTTTTTGTCTAAAATAATAAAAAGGTTATAACTAATATAAGAAAAGCTATATACAATAAGTACAATAAGTATATACAATATATACAGTCAAGAATTACATTAACAATGTCCAGTCCATTAATATTTGACAGATTCAGAGAAAATACTCCATTATTTATCCTATTTTAGTGAGTCCAAAGTGTTGTACTTAATTCACTTTCTATCCTAACTTGTATTACCAACCCCAAACTATCTTTTGATGTCTTTCAAACTTATACATTTTACACCTCTTTAGTGAGTTTCTTTTCTGAATTTGTTAACAAGGAAAACTATAACTATAACTGTCTAATCTTCAACTCCCTCAGAGACCCAAGAAGGAAATAATATTACCTAAGTAAGCAGGAAGTGCAAACAAGCAACTTCCAAAAATTGGGAGAAATGACAAAAACAGCTGGCTGCCTGGACAGTAACCCAAGATTTCTCTGCAACATTGGGGCATCCATTTTTGGTCTATAGGCTTAGCATAGCTGACAGACTTTTCTGTGAAGCAGGATTTTCTGAAAGGCTATCCTACTTTGTCTTGGCAAAGTTCAGCCCTCCTTTCTTTTGTGTCCTGCTTGTCCATTTGGACAGCATACTGTCAGCAGTTGAATTAAGGGCACTTTCTTGCCCAGTGGCTAACTTGCCACAAAGAAAGTAAACTCCATAAGGAGTTTCTTTGATGTCCATCATCTTTTCTGAAGTAGATTGGTGCTGTCAGGAGCAGACATGTCTCATTGTCATTAAAAAAAAAAAAAAGAATCTATGTTATTAAAATATCTTAAATGCCATATTCTGTAGATCTCTGAAGTGTTTGAAGACTGTCTCTTATACACATCTCTGAAGTAGATTGGTGCTGTCAGGAGCAGACATGTCTCATTGTCATTAAAAAAAAAAAAAGAATCTATGTTATTAAAATATCTTAAATGCCATATTCTGTAGATCTCTGAAGTGTTTGAAGATGATCTATCTAAAATATATTTCTGTTTGATCTTAAAAACATACCTAATATGACTTACAAATTTGATTGTAATAATTAACTACTAATTTGCATTTCTTTATATCCTAATTAGTTGGTAATAATAACTTTCAAGGACTAGCAATTTGCATTGCATTGTTAAATGAACTGTATAGGTACAATACCTGTCTCTTATACACATCTAGATGTGTATAAGAGACAGGCATTAATAAATGAACTGTATAGGTACAATACCTTGAACAAGATTAGAAATATATGTACCTGTCTCTTATACACATCTAGATGTGTATAAGAGACAGGAGATACACCTGCCTCTGCTTCCCAAGAGCTGGGATTAAAGGCGTGCGCCACCACCACCTGGCAGTAGTTGCTTTTTAAAAGTAGATTCAATAATCTACCTTTTAACTTTATATCTATATTCCTGTTTTTTCTTTTCAGAGTAGATTCAATAATAATCTACCCTTTGATCCTATCATATGTGTNTCTTTTTTTTCAGAGTAGATTCAATAATCTACCCTTTTATCCTGTCATTTCTATATCCTACATTTCTATATCATATCTCCCTTTCTTCTTTTAGAAAGAGATTGACAATGATCAATAACAATTTTTAACTACCCCTAAACAAAGACAAACATCCATAATCCATTTCTGGGGCATGTGGGCATAGTTTTCTAGGCTACTTCCTGCTGATTGGGTATCCTGGTAGTCTTATGGGGACATAAAGAAAATTTAGTATTATGGTCAAGTCCTGACTGGAGTAGTCTTTGAGGCTGTATCTTCTCAGCTAGCCATCTCGATATTGTCCTGAGCAGTTTGCAGTCCAAAACCAATCTTTGGGTGGTGTTTGTCAGCTTAATGGCATTATCACTGTCCTGATGGAATCATCATTGTGGGGCCCCATCATCTTTTCAAAGTTGCTGTTAGGCGTGGCCATGGTTCACTGCAGAAAATCTTTTTTGTGGGACATTTTTCTGGATGATTTGTCCTATTTCTCCAGATGTCTCATTTGTCCAGTGTCCTTCAGATTCCTTAGTCTTCATTCTCCTGAAAGACAAAAACAAAACAAAACCCTTCCCCAACCCTAACTTTGGGGAGTTTCCAAATCTGATCTTTATCAATTTTGATTTATAATTTCTCCTTAAATTTTGTTTTATTTTCTAAAGCTGTTCTATCATCCAGAGCAGAATGGTTTCTTACAATAGGCATTAGGGTTCTTTAATTGCTCTGGGAAGGCATTTCCTCCATGATGTCAGGAAAGGACTGAACTGAATTTGACATGGGGGCCTGAGAGAGGATTGATTCCCTTGACATGCCTGGCATCTATATTTAATCTAGTGGCTTGCTCTGTCCTCTGATCTTCAGGCAAATCTTATTAGGGTACACAATATATCACCACACCTCCTTGGTACCTCACACACAGTAGGCACTGAGAAGTGATTGCGGGGTTATACCAATGACTTTGGCAATGCATGCCTCTTTAAAAAAATTTTTTTTGGCATCACAGACATAATTTACCACTAGTTCTTTCTGATTCCAACACAACATTTGTAAACCTGAAGACAGCCTGTCCCTGAAATTAATTAGAGCAAAGGATAAGTACCAGCCATTGGGTTCTTTCTCCTGTCACACCGTTTATATAAGACCATCAGAATGAACTATGGCCCTCCCAAGCTGTCACTGCCCCTCCCCCAAGAGCTCTGGCCAGTGAGGGAGGAAGGGAAGTCTCCTGGCTCTGCTCCTCACTTGAGGATCAGTAAAAGCAGCCCCAGGGGACAGGCCTTCCTCTGTCTAGTCTGGCTTTCTTTAGGCTCTGAGACTTAGCTATGCAGAATCTAGCAAGGCCATTTTTGTAAAGAAGAGTCTGTGGCATTCTGGAGGCAGGGATGCCCATTGAAAAGGCTGGTGCTGTTTTAAAGCCCAAGTGGAACTCCTGGTCACACAGGAAACAGACCTGCTTTGATTTCCTGCTATAGCCAGATGAAATTTGATCTTCCCAAAAGCTTTTCTGGAAGACAACCTTTAGTTAATAAACGTGGCCAACACGGAGGAGGGTTGGTTCTGCAGAGCCAACAGGCTCTTTCTCAGACATCCTTCATCAGAAGACATCGGAGGCCAGGTCTTGTCCAAGAATGCAAAAAGAAGGGGACCCAGAGCCCAGATTTCTCTGCATGGATCCCCAGCTGGAGTCACAGCTCCTGCCTTCATGCTTGCAAGAGAAGAAGAATGAATGCTCTTTGGTCTAGGTGTGCCTTTCTCCCATCTCCACCCACACAGATGTTAGTGATCTCCCATCTACACTCACACAGATGTTAGTGATCTCCCATCTCCAC
>LZPO01055173.1:181423-192267 GCA_001675575.1 Neotoma lepida
GTGTGTGTGCATGTGTGTGTGTGCATGTGTGTGTGTGTGTGCATGTGTGTGTATGTGTGTGTATGTGTGTGTGTGTGTGTGTGTGTTAAGACCCACAATTCAATCATGAGATTGTGCTCTAATACCCCATGGTCCCTAATTGTCTCCCTCCAAATACTAAATCAGATGAACTGTCCCCCTTTACACTTCACAATTGGGGTTAAATTTCAATACAGGAACTCTGGGGTTCCAAACCACAACCAAAAAGTTCATGTGGGAGTAAAGTTTTGAATCTTCTGGTTTCCAGCTCGTGTCCTGCTAAACTTCACGAGCATTGGAGCCATAGTTAAATTCCTACCCAGCTCATTGCAGTGACCAACTCCAATGTACAAATTCTTCCCTCATCATCTACTAGCCTTCAGGGCTACCTACAAGGCTTTCCTCTGTGGAGTTCCAGACATAGTTCTTTGAGATAAGAGACCCTGAAGAGCAAGTCAACAGCCTGAGTCCACATGGTGGAGGTTGAAAACACAGGGTACCAGTCTCTCCTTCCTAGCTTGAGGGAGGAGACTGGATGCCATTTGGGGAGCGGTGGTGTGTATGTGCAGGGATTCCAGCTGAAGTCACTTCTTGAAGACTGCTCAGGGAAAGGCCTTCCTCACAGAGTCTTCCCAGGGGTCTTTATGACCCAGGATCTAGAAGGATGGAACCTANTGGAAAAATTCCCATTCATCCAAATGTTAGTAAGAAGATGCTGAAGAAACAGCTGGAGGAAGCCAGGAAGCTAGGTGTTTAAAAGTGATGGAGAGGAAGAAAATCAAGGGAGAGACCTTCCCTTGGGAGCAATACATGAGGGAATTGGAGGGGAACTGAGAAGGGAGTTTGCCTCCTCATTTACACTGCTGGACTGCTGGTACAGTAGCTGGTACAGTAGCAGGGACAATAGGGACCAAGGTCTCCTCCGTGGATCTAGTCTACATGCCATGGTGCTGGGAGCCAAATCTCAGCCTCTGTCCCAAGAGCACCATTCTCTCTTCTTGCTGACATGTACATAGGACTGTGGGAGACCATGGATTTGCCTCTGCTTTGGCCCAGGTATTTTTCAGCTTTTACTTGAGTCTCCACTCTTGTTCATCCAGTCCTTTTTCTACCTAACTGGTTGTCTTTGTGTCTGCACAACCAAGCCCCCTTTCATTTTCTAATCTTTCTGTTATCTAACCACTCATCTTTTCCCTCTTCTCCCTCTTCCTTCCTTCTTTGCTTCCTCTATCTACCCAAAGCANCCACACAGCTATCCTTGCATCTTTCTATCCATGCATTCACCTGTTCATCATCCAACTACTGACCCAGGTGTCTTCTCACCTACCCACCGCTCTTCCTGCCCCTCCTCTTACCCATCCATAGGAGAGATGCCCTAGATCCCGGATCATCAGACATGCCCAATGTTCTTTCTATTCCCAGAGCTGTTTTACCCTCATGGCCACCCATGACACCCTTGGATAATGACTCCCNCCATTTGTCAGGCAAATAATCTGGTGGTAGAGAACTGGCTTAAAGACCCCTAAGAAGGATTTGAACCTGGTACCCATTCTGCCACGCTGTACTCTCCTCAGTCTACACCTNTTTTGTCTGGTGTGAGACCTAGGGTCTGTAACTGAGCCAGAGAAATTATGTTTGGCTGTTGTAGTCAATTCTCATGGAGATGGAAATTCAAGATACAGGGGAGCCAGCCCTTTCCCTGAAGGTCAGTCCCCGAACACTACAGTGGCTTCCCTCGGTGCTCTAAGTAAATAGAGACCAGGGAGAAATGAATGTGCATGTTGTCTCCAGCTAACCTATCAAGCTAGGACTCAGCTATGGCATCTTCCCAGGTCCTTTCAGCCAGGACTGAAATATGCTTCAAAGGTGGGGTATGATCTTGCCTCCCTGTCTCCACAAGACCTTGCATATTGTCCCACCACCCACCACAGATTGCCTCTATGGACAGCACTACTCCAGCCAGGTGCAACTGTCTCCCCCACATTCCTAGTGGTGGTGTTTAAACTGCCATCACCTTCTTGGGGTGCTAGGTTTTGGTAAGTGAGAAGCCCAGGCCTACACTTCTCCTGAGACTGCTAAGCTCAGCACTTTCCTCCTGCGAATCATTGCCCAGGACCCTGGATTCATGGAACTGCAGGTTGCCTTGGCTGCTGGACGGAGGCGGGACAGCCATCAGTTATCCTTAATAACTGGGCAGACGACAGGACAGCGTTGCCCTCAGCATTCTTAATAGCACTGAGTGGTCACTCGCTCTTTTCAGAATAGCAGTTCCACCAACTCTATTACCGAAATGGCTCTTGCCTTCCGTGCCCTGTCCAAGCTACTGCTGTGGTATTGTTTTATTGCTTCTCTGAAAAGCATCTACTAATTAAGGTGAAAGCCGGATACGAAGGGCTGGGGCAGCGGTCCAGAGAACCGGTCCTGCGCTAAGCTGGCTGTGGGGGTTTTCTTGGGGCCTTTCAACTGTTGAATCCTCCCTAGCCGGGGTTCCTGTCTCCTTTGAGACCTTTGAGCCTGGACCTTCCCCCAAGAATCAGGATATTTGCTAGTCAGGATAAAGCAGGGAGGAAAGACCTCACTGCCTAGGAATGGTCTCAGCACTAGAGGGACAGTAGACGGGGCAGAGTTCACTCCAGCAAGGGTCTTAGGGAGTTCTAGCCTGTAGGAATCTGCCAATGGCAGTCATGGAACTCAAGAGACTGGGGATTCAATCTAGGAAACAGGANGTGAACAAACTCCAGTTCCAGGAAAGGGCGGTCAAGCAGGGTTCAGGGGTGCAAAATGGATAGCTATTCTGATGGAGGCGGCTGATGCAGGGGATATAAGAACAAGCCCTTGAAGGCTAAATCAAAGACAAAACGGAGACAAAGACAGACAGAGAACCAGAGACAGAAAGACAGACAGACCCAGAGAAACAAAGAAACAGGCACAGAAACACAGAGTCAAAGAGACAGAAAGTGCCACCAACATTTGCCAGTGGTTTNGGGAAGTAGGGAGGACCCTTAATGCACAGAGATCAATAGTATAAAGCCAGGGGCGATGGAAGACAATGCCCACATCCAGGTCAAGGGTCAGGGACCTGAAATCCACACTAGCCAATGTTATTCGCTACAGTGGGTAANGGACTTGAAGAAGGTAGGGAACAAGGGACAGGGAGGTTCTCTGTGGCCACATACCAGCTCCAACTCTCATCCCCTTTCCTAATCCATTTCCTGACCTCAGTAGACATACTGAGGCCCCTACCAAGCTGTGCAGAGAAGCCCAAGGAGTATCTATCAAGCCTCATAAACATCCGAGTGTGGGTTCTTGACAACCCGCTGGCCCAGCCTTAACTACACAATTTCTGCCTCCTGACCATAGAGGGAGGTGTCTAGGGCCACTGGGGAGATGTACAGGTCTCAGCTGAGAAATGACGGCAGGCTTGGGTGGCATCAACCTGCCACCTGTGCCTGGGGCTCCAAGTCCAGATTTAGAGTGTCAGAGACATAAACCTCTTCGACAGGTGGCCCCGGGGCCTTGTCTAAACTTCTCTCTAGTAAGAGCTATGACAGTGACCTCTCAGGGGCTCATCATTCCCCAGCTCTGCCTGACAATACTCCTGCCCACTACACAGTCTCCACTGGCCTCCTAAGAAGGATTTAAAGGTTGTCTTCATACTGAATTAGGAGCTAGGCAGCTGGGTGTCAGAACGGCTTGGTTTTGGTCCCCCCACTGCTCTAGCTTTAGCTGCTGAACATGCACAGCTGAGGGAGGAGAGACATTGACCCTTTTGAGGGTAGTCAGAAGGATCTAGGGCCCCCAGATTCTACCTGCAAGTCAACTCACCCAAGAAATAATGGATTCACTTTTGTTTTTCACCCCAAGTAATATTTATTCTTGAAAAAATCACCCTAGTTTCCCCTTCTGATTTGCCCAGTCTAGTGAGCTGGCTNCATGGCTCCCAAGGAACCTAGAAGNGTGAGCATGGATGCTTCCTTGTGGCCTGGACAGTCAAGAATTCTCAGCCTTTCCTGGGTTTCCCAGGAGGAAGAACCTCAATTATGTGGCTCTGTCCAATCTAGTACCTGGGGAATGATGTCTCTTTTAACCTGTCTGCCTCAGACCAAGGGTGGCCTCCCTGTACGGATCCTCAGCCATTCCTTTTTGGTCCTGAGGAGAGTTAAGCATCGATGCATCTGGCTGTGGACTGCAGGACTGCAACAGTCAGGCAGAGGAAAATCTGAGCAGGGATCTGGACACTCCTAAGAGTGCCAGCCCAAAGCCTTTGGACCACATGCAGCCAAGCATGGTTTTGAATGCAGCCCAACATAAAATTGTAAACATGCTTAAAAACATTATAAGATTTTTTTGCTATTGTTTTTATGCATGCATGTATGCTCACACGTGTGTGTGCGTGTGTGTGCACGTGCATGTGCATGTCCACTTGTGTTCAGATACATGTACGTATGTGTGTACGTGGAGGCCAGAGGACAATCGCAGATGTTATCCTCAGAAATCACAATCCACCTCTCCCAAGACAGAGTCTCTCAGTTGTTTGGAATTCACCAAATAGACTGGGCTAGCTGGACAAGGAGCCCTGAGACTCTGCCTCCTCAGCACTGGGATTGCAGGGACTCCATCACACCCATAGTTTCTACATGGGTTGTGAGGTTGGGGTTGGGACTTAGGCCCTCAAGCTTATGAGGCTCACACTTTGCCGTCTCCCCGGGCTGTGATATATAGATTTCCCAACCTATGGCTTCCTGTTTCATTTTATTGATGTTGGCTTACAAAGAACAGAGTCCTTAACCTGAGGAACAATGTGGCAATATTTCTTTTGTGCATGTGTGATTAATGGTTTTGGAATCCCCAATAAAAGATTGGTGAATTTTTGCAAACCGAGAAGCAAAATGCTGCCATCTCCCAGGGGTTACCCCGTGCACCCTCACTTGCCGACCCCCAGTCCCAGGTTGACTGCCATCCCCACTTCTCACATCAATTATCTCTACCTACTTGTAATCAGTCATTCTGCTTTGTTTTGGTAGAGAGATAGAATGCCAGAACAAAACAAACAGTATTTGTTTTATTTCCAATTACACGGTTAGAAAGAACATGTTTTTAAAATGGGCTTTCTGGAGGGATAAATAATATGTTACTTCCTCCCAAATATTTTGACATTATGTTAATCGACTTTTGTTTATTACCTTCTTTTTGTCTGATGATTTATTTCGTGTTGTGTTGTGGGTTTTGTTGGGGAGCAATTTTGGAGCTTCAAATGGAGTGTGTGATTCGGTAATGATGTTAACTGAAGGCTGAGTAACAGCTTGTCATCGGAGAACTTTTTATTGAAGCAAAATTTGCATGAAAAATTTACAGATAAGTGTACAGTTTTATGAGTTTTGAGTTATGCAAATAGTCACGTAACCACAACTGTAATCAAGATAGATAAGCTTTCTGTTTGCCAGAAGGTCCTCTCCTGCCTCTCCCAGTCCAGGAGCAGACTGTTCTAATTGTAGCGGCCATAGATCAATCTTCCCTGGCCCTCCATATATGTGTAATCATAGAAAAGACACTCATTTGCACAATGCATTTTTGAGATTCGCCTGTATTATTTTGCAGACTTGGTGAATGTTCCTTTTATGCTGGGTAAACCTCAGTATGAATAGATCTGATGTATTCATTCTTCTGTTGACAGGCATTGGATTGTGCTGGCTTTGTGCGCACACAGTCTTCCTCGTCTTCCGCAAATAAACTGCCCATCCTGGAGTTGTTTCATAACGGGGATGGTATGTTTAACTCTCTAAGAACATTTTCCAAGGTGGCTGAATGGTCTTACATGGCGAGTTCCAGTTACTGCTGGTGTGTGGGAAGCTTGCCATTCACAGGTGTGAAGTGGCATCTCATTGTGTCGACTATTTGAATTTCCCTGAAGGCAAACAGCACTGAACGATTTCAAATGCACTTGTCCATTAGTGTGTCTGCTTGTGAGAAGTGTCTATTCAAGTCTTGCTCTCTTATTTGTGGCTGATTATTAAACTGTAGGGTTCTTTAAATATTGTGCATGAAGGTTCTTTGTCAGGCATGTGAATTACAAACCTTCTCCAAACCTGTGGCCTACCTTCTCCTTTTATTCCTGTTGGCTTTCCATGAATACAAGTTTAAAACTTGGTATCTGGCCTGTCCATATTCCCCTTTGTGAGGTCAACATTCTTGGGGTCCTCAATAGGAAATTTTAGCCTACCTCAATGTCAAGACAATCCTCTATTTGGTGAGCTGGAGGCTTTGCCATTCTAAGTTTTCACATTGGGTCTATGATACAACCATCTTAAATTGAGTTTTGTGTGTCAATATGAAGTGAGGAGTCACTCATTATTTTATAAAATACATCTGCCTAGTTTTTCTGGCTCATTTGCTTAAAAAGAGTTTCTTTCCTCCTCAAGTTGGCATGACACCTTTGTGAAAAGGGGTTCACTACACAGAAGAAAGCGGCCTCTGGCNTCGCCACCCTAACCCACTGCTCTGCTCATCTGTGATTGAGTACCACATCCTTTTGATAATCGTGACAGTAAGCTCCTGAACCTGGTGGTCTATTTTCAAGGTCACTGAGGTCCCTTTAAATTGTTCTCATCTCCATTTGGATTTTAGAAACAGTTGTCTGTTTTATGAACATTCCTGCTGACGTTTGGGTTGGATTTGTGGGCTAACTATGAAAACAAAGTTCTGCTGGATGTGGCGACCACACTTGTAACCTCAGCACTTAGGAGGCTGAGTCAGAAAGATAGGGAGTTTGAAGCCAGTCTGGGCTACAGGGTGAGTGAGACTCTGTCTCAAAAAGCAAAAGCAAAGTAAGAAAAACAACAACAACAACAACAACAACAACAACAACAAACCCTTCAGTTCAATCAGGGGAGAATGCTCCTGGTAACAGCATTAGACCCAGAGCACGTGTTTACTTGCCATTAATGTCTCCTGACAGCTCATTCTGGATTTCTATCCACAGATCTTGCATAGCTTTAAAGTTACATACAAGTATTTTGGCTTTGATACTGTTATAAATAGATTTTTTTTTTCAAAATTTCACCTCCCATTATTTTCTACTGGAATAAAAATACAATTGATTTTATATATTTACTTTGTATATTAATATCTTGTTAATTTGGCTACTGATCAGGGCTGGGGTCATTCTTGTGTATCCTGTGGCGATTTCCATGTCACAGTGTCTATAAGTATATGAGCTTTTAGCCTTTCTTTTTTTTCTTAAGACTTTAAATTTTTTTAAATTATGCATTGCTGTATGTAGGTATTTGCATGTAAATGCTGGTGCCTGTGGAGGCCATTATGATGGCACTGAAGTCATGGGTGGTGACCCCATATGNGTGCTGGGAACTGAACTTGAGTCCCCTGCAAGAGCAGTGCAGGCTCTTAACCACTGAGCCGTCTCTCCAGCCCTGAAACTTTCTTTTCAATCTTCATATGGTTTTAATTTTTCNTATCTTATTATACTAGCTAGAATTTCAGTACAGTGATGAACAGGAATGATGCATGAAGTTATCCTTGACTTGGTCTCAGGCTTAAGATGAAAGACTCCAGGGTTTCAACAATAAATATGATATTAAGAATTTTTACTAAATGTCTCATCAGATTAAAGAAGTTGTTTTCCCAACCAAGTTTGCTGAGAGTTTTGGTCATGAATGGACACTTGAAGCCAAGAGTGACTGATCATGCCCAACACTTTTTCTGTACTTTGTAAAATGGTCATATTGTTGGGGAAGTGGTCCAGTTATTAGGGGAGTGCTTGCCTGGTGTGTGCAAAGCCCTGGGCTTGACCCACAGCAACCACAAGCGGGGTGATGCAAGCCTGCAATCAGAGCACTCTGGAGGAGGGCAAGAGGATCAGAGGCTCCAGGCCACCCTCACACTCAAGTTTGAAGCCAGCCTGGGATACATGAGACCCTGTCTCTAAGCAAACAAAATTTTGTTCTTACGGTAAAACGGATTGGCTAACTCTTGAATGCTATGCCATCTGTGACTTCTTTGAGGAGAAGAAAATAACAATGTATTATAGTTGTATCACTTGGTTCAGTTTGCTAATGTTATGTTAGGGATTTTTATGAGAGCAGCTGCTCATGTGTGGTTGTGGGATCTAAATTATACTAATTTTCTAAGATGACCAGGAAATCCATTCTCTTTATTTTCTGAGTGAACTTGTCCTAGAGTTGTATCTTTTGTTCTTTATGTTTTTAATAATACTCACCAGCAAAACACTTTGGGTCTATAATTTTCTTGTGAGGATTCAATAGCAAATTCAAGGACTTCAATAAATTCTGAATATCTTCTTTAGTGTTAGTAAGTTGTGTACATCGAAGAGTTTTCCTACTTCATCTGAATAGTTGAGTTTATTGGCATAGAATGTCTCATTATTCTCTTTTTGACATCTGTAGGGTCTATAGTAATGTCTCCTCTTTAATGTCTGATGCTGACAACTTGTTTTCCTCATTTTTCTTGAGTGATGGTGTCAGAAATTTTAAAAGAGATTTATGGAGATATCCTTGGCATATAACAAATGTTACATGCACAAAATATATGATTTGATAAATACTGATTGTTTTCATTCTATTCTGTTGCTGTGATAAAACACTCTGACCAAAAGAAATTTGAGAAGGAAATGTGTATTTGGCTTACACTTACCGGTCAATAGTCCATCACTGAGGAAAGCTAGGGTTCAAGTATAAACTTGAATCAGAAACCATGGAGGAACACAGCTTTCTGGTAGCTTACAGGCTGATGCTTAGCTAGCTCTCTTACACATCCCAGAATGACCTGCCTAGGGATAGTTCTACCCACAGTAGACCCTCTTGCAACAATTAACAACCAAGACAATCCCTCACAGACATGCCAATCCAATCCAGAGTTTCCTGTGCTATGACTCTGGGCTGTGTCAAATTGACAATTTCAGTTAACTACAATACTGACATACTATAAATGCTAATAGCTGAGAAGCTAATACCACAATCAAGATAACGAACATCAATATTACCCACAAAACCTTACTATGTATCACTAGGATTTCATTCTTCCTCTCACCATTCCCCTATGTCTATTGATTTATTCTCTGGAAAAATGGATTTTTACTTTCTAAAAATTTATATGGATAAAACCACATAGTGTGTACTTATATGATCATTACCTGTCTTCTTTCACCCAGCCTATTGATTTTGGATTCACCCATATTGTTACATGCATTGTGGGGATATAATAGTATTATATTATAAAGAAATATCAAAAGTTGAGACTAGAGAGATGGATCAATGGTTAAGAGAAGTGGCTCCTCTTCCAGAGGACCTGGGTTCAGTTCCCAGTACCCAGATGGTGGCTCACAACTGTCTGTAACTCCAGTTCCAGGAAATCCAATACCTTTTTCAGCTTCTGCAGGCCCCAAGCATGCATATGGAACACAGATATACATACAGGCAAAGTACACATAAAATAAAAATAATAAAGTTAAAAAGAAGACATACCAAGATTTGCTTCTTCAACTGTCTTATGATGGGGGTTGTTACAGTCTCCAAGTTTTTTTTCCCACAACAAACAAAACTGTTATTCATATGTAAGAATTTATATGGCTATGTTTTCAAATCTCTTGGGCAAATAGTAATGCCTTGCAATAGATTCACTGGGTTTATGGAAGGTTCTTGTTTAAATCTTATTAGAATCTTTAAAATGTACATGAGTTTGAAATTGCACGGATGTATACACACCTTGTGTGTACAGTGCCCCTGAAAGCCAAAAACGGTGTCAGGTACCTTGGAACCAGAATTAGAGATGGTTATGAGCTGACACNTGCTTCTGAGAACTGAGCTTGGGTCCTCTGCAAAAGCAGTCAATGCTCTTAACTGCTAAGCCATGTCTCCAGCCCCTTGTTTAACTTAAACAGCTACAGATTTCTATCCAACTATTTCCAAACTAATTAAAATTTCATAGTCTCATGAACAATGTGTGAAGTTTCAGTGTGTCCCATATTGTCAACATTTTACAGTTAAAAATGCCATTCTAATAGGTATGTAATAGTGTTCTTTGGTGGTTTTAATTTTACAACTGCCTATTGATGAATGACACCGAGCAGCTTCTCATCTGGGTATCTGACATCTATTCATGTTCTCCAGTGGCCTACTCAAATATTGAAGCTAAGTTGAAATAGCCTGTTATTTTATTATTAATGAAAGGTTGGAGGCCTTTACAGTGTGANTAGAAAACACTCTCTTAGGGTTGGAAAGCTGGCTTGGCAGTTAAGAGAACTTGCTGTTCTTACAGAGGAGCCAGTGTCAGGATCTGAACCCCTGTAACACCAGCTCCAGGGAACCAGGGAACCAGTGTACATACACACATGCAGGCAAACACACATAATGAGCAAATCTTTTTTTTTAAAGTGCTTTCTCAGTTGTCTGTTTCTCAAATATTTTCTGCTAGATTGAGGACTGCTTTGGCCTTTTCTTTCTTTTTTTTTATATGATTTTTTGAAAATTTCATTATGTATATAATCCATCTTAGTTCCACTTCCCGCAACTCCCCTTCCGGCTCTCTCTCTTCAATATCTCATCCTTCCAGCTTTAAGTTCTCCTTTAAAGGATATTTTATAATATACTGAGTCCAATCAGTGCAGCCCATATGCACTTGTCTGTGGGGTTATCTACTAAGGTGTAGACAACTACCAGTGGCCATCTCTCAGAGAAAAATGACTCTCCCTCCTTGTGGCAGCTGTGAACTGTCAATAACTCCTCAGTTGGGAACCTCTCCCTCTCTATGTGGGAATTTTAAATTTTACTTTACTTTAAAGTCTCTCTCTCTCT
>LZPO01055173.1:212697-238985 GCA_001675575.1 Neotoma lepida
AGATTGGTTCTTTCTTTCCCCCATTTGGGTACCAAGATTGGAACTCAGTTCCTGTGGCTTGGCAGCAAAGCACCTTTACCTACCAAACCATCTCGCCAGTCCACTGTGATATGTTTTCTAAGAGTTTTAAACTCTGTGTATTAAGCCTCTATGCTGAATTACTTTCAGTTAAGATATAGGTTTGTTCTCTTTTCTAAATAAAAAAAAAAAATTTTTTTGGGAGGGAGTGGGCAAGATTGTCACGGTATATGTGGATGACAAAAGGTAACATTCAGAAACCACTTCTCTCCTTCTACTACATAGGTGCTGGAGATCCAACTCTGGTCCCCAGACTTGATGGCAAGTGCCTTTAACCTGCAGAGCCATCATGCTGGCCCTAGATATTTGACTTCCCCTAATCTCTGTGTTTTTCCTCTACAGATACCACACTGTCAGTTACTTCAGCTAGAGTGTAAGCCTCTGACAGACTCATTCCTCTTCTACATTTGGTTCTACTAAGCCTGGAATTTTTATGTAAATTTTAGAATATGCTTGTCTAAGTGTGGAAAACCTTTCCAGGATTAAGTAGGAATTATCTTAAACCCAGAGACTATGAGCTGGAAGAGGAGCTCAGTGGTAGCCACAAAATTAAATAAAATAAACCTAGATATTAAATCGGGGTGATTTGACATCTTTATTATATTAATACCTTTGCTAAATCCATGAGTATAGTATACATTTCAATTCAGTTATACCTTTTTATTTTTATTTCTTAGATATATTTAATTTTTATTTATGTGTATGTGTGTGGGTGAGTGCAAATGCCCACTCAGGCTGGAAGAAGGCAGTTGTGAGCTGTCTGATGTCAGTGCTGGGAATTGCCCTCAGACTCTCTGGAAGGGCAGTATGTGTTCCTAACCACTGTGTCGTCGCTCCATCCCCTCCAGTTTCTTCCTCAGCATGACTGCAGTGTGGGTGTCCTGGGTCCACTTTGTTAATTGGATGCTTTGTTTTTTGTTTCTTTTTCTTGCTTCACTGCAGTAGCTAGAACTTCTAGCATTTTGTCAAATAAACACGAGGAGGCAGAAACTACTGTCTTGTGCCTTCCTTTTTCTTCCTTTTTTTTTTCAGAGAAGGACTCACTTTGTAGCCTGGGCTGGCCTTGAATTTACTATGTAGACCAGGCTGGTTACAAACTCACAGAGATTTGCCCATCTCCACATCCCAAGTGCTAGGATCAAAGATGTCCACCACCATGCCTGGTTTACTTGTCTTATTCCTAATGTTAANAAGAAAGCATTCCATACATTCTCATAAACCAGTGATGTGGTGGGTTAAATGAGAAATGTCCCCAGTAGGCTCAGGGGTTTGAACACTTGGTCTCCACTTGTTGACACTATTTAGGGAGGTTTAGGAGGCGTAGCCTTTCAGGAAGAAGGATGCCACCGGGGGTGGACTTTAAGACAATATAGCCTTTCATCAGTTCCAACTCATTCTCTCTGCTTTGAGTTTGTGTTTGCAGATATGAGCTCTCAGTTTTCTGCTCCAGCCACCATGCCTGCTGCTTGCTGCCACACACACACACACACCACACACACACACACNCGATGAACTCCTGTGCCTCTGGAACTGTGAGCCACAAGAACTCTCTTTTTTCTGTAAGTTGCCTTTGGTCATGGGGTTTTATCAAAGCATTAGAAAAGTAACTAATGCAAATGGTAGGAGTCTATAGTTCTCAGCGCTGAGTGAAGGTAATTCCCTTTCAGTCCTGGTTTGCAAAGGGCTTTGTGTTTGTTTGTTTTGTATTGTAGGTGAATGCATGCTGAATTTTGACAAAGCCTATTCCTGACATGCTGAGATAATATGACCTTCCCCCTTGGTGTCTAAATTCTAACTTCAATTTGATTGAGTTGATTGATTTTTTTNCTACAATTAAGCNACTTCTAATGAATTACCAGAAAAAAAAATCACCTAACCATTAGGTGATCTTTAATATAAACAATATACATGCATATATGTATACACATGTGCATATATTTTAAAGCACATATACATATGTAGTTTTANTACTTATATATATTTGCATTTTTTACTCTATTAGGAATCTTTGCATCTATATGTGTGACAGATACTGTTTTATAGGTTTATGTTCTTAGCACAGATTGGTCTGTCTTTGGTCTCAAGGCAATGCGCCCTTCATAGGATGACTTTGGAAATTCACCATCATCCTTTATTTTCAGGAGTTTTTTGTGGAACTTTTCCCCCTCCAATGTGGGATCGAATTTACCATAAGCCATCTGGACTGTGGATTATCTTTGTGATAATTTTAAGGGTTTATTTATATTTATTTTTTAAAATTATATGCATGCCTGTGTGTCTGTGTTGAGGCACGTGCATGTGGCTGCAGGTACCCAAGGAAGCCAGAGGCATCAGATATCCTTGGAGTTAAATCAGTTGTGAACAGCTCAGTGTAGGAGCTGGGAATCAAACTTGGGTCTTCCATAGCAGCAGTGTGTGCCGTCGTCTCCAGCCCGTGATAAGGTTTTAAAGTACAGTTCAGTTTCAATACACGTAACAGTCAGTGGGATGCCCACATCACACGTTGCACCTTTGACCGGGCTTTTGTACTTGCTGTCTTTTAAGTTATTAAACTGTAATGGTGAACTTTTCTCCAGTTCTGGTCAGGATAATTTATCTCTTGTCGGTTTTTCTCCATGACTCATCTGGCCAGAGGTTTTTCAGTTTTATTCACATTGTCACAAATTCATCTCTTGCTTTAAGAGTCTCCTATGCTCCTGAATTTCAGGTTTAATTACATCCTAGTTTCACAGGTTTCAGTAGACTTCAGGTTTCACACTTGTCAAGTAGAGGCATCGAGTGCCTAACATTGGTCTTTTAAGGTTAGCTATACCTCCTAACCTTAAGTCATTTTAATTTTTATTTACTTCGATATTTGATTCTTTCACTTGTAATTTCTTTTTTAACCCACAGGCCATTTAAATGCTTTTTAGTTTTCCGTCTTACAGGCACTGCTCCAGCCACCATGCCTGCTGCTTGCTGCCACACCTCCCGCGGTGATGAACTCCTGTGCCTCTGGAACTGTGAGCCACAAAAACCCTTTGTTCTGTAAGTTGCCTTTGGTCATGGGGTTTTATCAACTTCTTTACTAACTTCTAGGTCCCTTGTGTGTAGATATCGAACTCAAGCTGTCTGGAGCTGACAGTCTTGCTTGAGCCTTCTGAGCATCTACTAACTAGTGTCTTGGTTTACTAACTAGTTTCTTGGTCTACTAACTGGAGTCTTGGTTTCTGGTTACAGAGGAAAGGACATTGAAACTCCATTAATCTTGAACTTGCCTATTTCTCTTCCTAAAATCAACAGAGTTTGCTTCTTGGATTTTGAAGTTCTATTATTTGGTGCTTAAATATTTGAGGTGGTTTGGTCCTCACAAGGAACTGTTCACAAGCCAGCCNNCTGGTCCCGTGNGGAGGTCGATCTGGCTCCCTGTGGGCACTGCCAGTGCTCTTCTTTCCCAGCCTCTGCTCACTTCGAAGCCTTCAAGTTTGAAGCTCTTGGACGGGGGAGAGGCTTGCTGGGTATAAGAGTTTGACACACACGCGTGAGGACCTGCGNCTGAGTCCCCAGGATCCAGGTAAAACGGGGTGCTGCAGTGCATGCCTGTCATGTTAGTGCTCCTGCAGCAAGAAGACTCCTCAAAGGAACCCCAAGCTCAAGAGCAGCTATGTGTGTGTTCACAGAGGCCAATACTACAGAGACCGTGTCACACACAAACAAGGTGGAAAGTGAGGACAGACACCCAAGGTTATCTTCTGGCCTTCACCTGGGCACAGTGGTAAACACGTATTCACTCTTGCACACCTGTGTCTCACACACAAATGTGCACACACTGGATATACTCTCTCTTCACACACACACACACACACACACACACACACTCATACACACACTCACACACACACACACATAAAATAAAGTGGATCTCTTGGAAAGACTTTGAGTTGGGCATTGTTTCTATATTTTCTCCCAAAAATGTTTATTAAATTTATTTATTTTATAAGGCTGGGGTTGGCATAGCATGACACACATGTAGAGGCCAGAGGACTCATTGTAGGAGTTGGTTCTCTCCACCATGTAAGTCCCAAGGATTGAACTCAGGCCTTTAGAGCTACCTTGCTGGTCTAGTCTCTTATTTTTAACTGGTATGTTTGGACCACTTACCTGCTCTTCCATGTCGTACTTGTTTTTCATTTCCTCTTTCCTCCTTTTGTGGCTGGAGAGAGTTTCTAGGCCACAGCACAGGGACTGGGAATGTAAACAGAGTCCAGGGATTGCTTGGAGCTTGGAGAGGGGGCAAAGTGGTAAGAACATGTCAATCAAAGATTGTGCTTCCAACAGCTGCTTAGAACTGTGCAACCTGCTAGGTACTGTTGCCCAGAACTTCTTGGACACATGTGNTATACACCTACAGTACAGTCATAGAATTTTAACTTGAGCAATCCGTTGTCTTTGAGGGAAACTAAAATAACAGCGAAGCTTTTGACTGACACCTTTAGCTGTGGGTTTCAACCATTGCTACTCATGTCTATCCAGGTGAGCATCCTTTAGAAACACTAGTGTGGGTCTCTGAGTTTCAGCATTGGTCCTGGCTGGTCAGCAAGTTCCAGGGATCCTCCTATCTGTGTCTCCCCAACACTAGAATCCAGGAGTGCACCACCTCACCCAGCTTTTCCCACTAAATTCGATTCCTCACACCATTGAGTGGTCTCCCCAGCCCTCCATCACCACTGTTTTTTAACAACTGGNAGATAGCAGCTTTGTCCTGTCGTCACCCTCTGGCCTTCTGGTAGAGAAAGGGTAGTGTGGTCCCTCGTTGGAAATGTCTTTTCTTCTAGCTACTGTGAGCCTTTCCTTTGTCTTGGTTTTTCAGCTCTGGGACTGAGATTTTCTGCGGACATTTTTTCTTTACATTTATCTCTTTTTGGTTGTGATGAGCATTTAGGGGTCTCAATGATGTTTTTCTCCACATTCAGTAGACCTTTAGCTATTTCTCATCAAACTTTTTTTTTTCCTGTTCGTGCCTGGGCCTCAAGCTAACTAGACGTGTGCTCAGTTGATTGGGATCACCTGGCTGATCATGGAGACACACTCATTTGCTGTACTATTGTCTGTCTTTACATANCCTGACCTTTTCTCCACTATGAAAACACACTTGATGATCATTCATTTGACATGTTGTGCTTCCCAGCTTTGGAGCCTGTTTAGTCTTGAGTTTTTAAATTCTCTAAAATTGTGGCCAAACACACGCGGAAAACCTCCCGCCCAAACCTGTTGCTGGGTACAGCTGCACAGCACTGAGTACATTCACAGAGCTGTGCTACCTCCCACCATCTGCCCACAGATTCTTTTTCATCTTGCGAACCTGAATCTGTGCCCAGTTTTAAGTGTTTGAAAAGCTTAACTCTCATCTCCTGGGAGCACCATTCTTCCTCCATGGCTGTAAACCTGACCATCATCACTAGGCAGGATCAGAACAGTGTCTGCCTTGCCGTGATTGTTTACTCCACCTGGCGCGCCGTTCTTGAGCTTTCTAAAGGGGGAGCCACAGTTTCCTTCTTTTAAGGGAAAAATTATATGAACAGCACAAACTGCTGTCAATTGGTTATTACATTTTTAAAAAGGAGGACATGAAGTTGAGCAGAGAGGAGAGAGAAGGAATGGATTTAGGAGGAGTTGGGAGTGAATATGATCAAAATACATTGTAGAATTAATCTTGAAGAATTAATAAAAATATTTATTTTTAAAAACATGTTATGAAAGAAGATACAAAGCTAATTGTTTTCTAGCTCTACCTCTGTTGTGGATTTTGTTGTTGTTGTTGTTGTTTTTGTTTTATGGTGGATAAGTGCATAAAAATATATTTGATAGTGAAAGTATAAAATCCAATATGAAGCTCCACAGCTTCGATTTCAAACGGCTGCTCTAACTGTATAGAAGTTCACAGAGCTGTATAGTCTTTGGGTCTGGTTAATTTCAGTGTGTGATTTTTTTTAAAATGTGCACTGTTGCTTTCATAATAAAATTTAAAATATCATTTTAAATACATCTAATTAAGGAGTGTGTGTGTGTGTGTGTATGACAGAGGTCAGCATTAGGTGAATTCCTCAGTCACTCTCCATGTTAATTTTTGAGTCAGGGTCTTTCCCTGAACTGGAGCCCACCTATTTGGCTAGGCTGGCTGCACAGGAGCCCTGAAATCTCTCTCAGCTTCCCCAGGGCTGGGTCAGAGGTGTCCATGAGCAGTGTCGGTGCTCCAGATCTGAATTCACGTCTTCACTCACAATAAGCCCTTTATCCACCGCGCCAGCTCCCCGCATCCTGCATTTCCTTTTGAAAGCATGCTGCCCACGCCTACTACACTTTATTTTATTAAAAAAATTAAATTGGAGGCTGGAGAGATATCTCAATGGTTAACAATACTCACTGTTCTTGCAGAGGATCCTAAGTATAGTTCCCAGCACCCACTTCAGGCAGGTCACAGGCTTCTATGAACTCCAGCTCCAGGGGGATCACACACCTTCATCTGGCCTCTGTGGTCCCCTCCATTAATATGCACACCCACATGTGCACGCACATACACACACTCTAGCAGGCAGAGGGAGGCATATAATTAAAAATAAATCTAAAATGCATTTTTAATTGTTCTTCCATTGACAGACAGTTTAATGCCATTCACTTTGGGTTCCAGCCGTGAGCTCTGTGTGACACTGACTTCAAAATTCGTGTTTCAAATATTCATTCCTAGTATATAGAAACGTGGCCAATTTTACACCGTAACCCTTTAATTCTGTACCCTTACTAAAATAATTTAGCATTCTGGGGCCTTTTTTGTGGACACTAGTGGATTTTTAGTGGTTTTTTGTTTTTTGTTTTTGTAGGCAAGCAAGTCAACTATCAATAAGCACAGGTTATTCCCTTCTTGCCAATTCTTTTCTATTTCTTTTTCATGCTCTATTGCACTTCCTGGGGCCTTCAATTTTCTCACTCTCCNTTATGTTGCATCTGTCTTTACTTCCACTGACCCTTTCTTTTGTCATTTCTGCTGTGAACATTCAATGAATATTTCACTTGAGGAGGTGAGAACCAAGCCAGTATGTCGCATACACNGGCCAAACTCCACCGCATCTCAAGTGCTACCCCTTCCAGATTCTGCTTTTCAGCTGTGGAGTGTCCATTTGGACTTGATCATATTTTTAATTTTCTGAAATTGTGGAAAAACACCCAGATGAAGCTTACCGTCCTAGCCCGCTGACGTATGAAGTTCTGTGACATTAAGTCCATTCACATCACCCTGTTACCACTGCCATCTGTCCCCAGAGTTCATTCTTGCCTTGCAGCACTGAGGCAACTGTATCGCGTTGCACCGAAGTAGTGGACAGTCACCATGGCCTTGCTTCTGGTTTTGGAAGGGCTGAGGCCGTCACCACTAAGTGTGATGTTAGCTGTGGCTCTCATAGCTACCCTTCAGCAAGCAGAAGGCTCGGTGACAAGGCACCTTCTTTTCACAGTTTACTGAGATATTTTCATCATACTGGACATTGAACCTACCAGGTTCTTTTCCCTTGACCTGCTAAAATGATCGTAAAGCTTTCTTATTTAGTAGGCTGAGGTGGCAAATGGCATTGATTTGTTCCCTGAAGCTGAACTGCTTTACTTCCCCAGGATAAACTGCACTGGCTCGTGGTGGGTTCCTTCTTGTGTATTACTTCGTTGTTTTGTTGATGGTTTTCACATATCAGTCCATGAGGTATAAAGTGATCTTTTGTTTTCTTCTTTTTAAATTACTTGCCATCATGTGTGTGTGCATGATATATATGTGTGTGTGTACCATGACGGTGTGTGTGGAGGCCAGAGGACAACTCTGTGGAGTTGGTTCTCTCCCTTCAACCTTTACGTGGACCCTGGGACTCCAATTCGGGTTACCATGTTTGTGCAGCACCTGCCTTTATGTGCTAAGCCATCCTGTTGGCCTAGATTCCCGATTCTTTTCTTGAATGGTTTTAGCTTTGGTAACAGTATTTTAATACTGGCATTGTAAAGTGAGTTAGAATCTGAACTCTCCTGCTTTTTGTTGGAAGAACATGNATAGAACTGCTGTATGTCTTCCTAAACAGAGCTTTCACTTATGATTTATGATTGACCTTCCAAAAACTAAAACCAAAATTCTGGCTAGGCTAATTTCACAGGCAAATCCCACCAAAAACTTAGTGGCAAGTTTCCAGCACCATTTGTTGTCGATACTGCCTTTTCATCGATGTGTATTTTTGGCATCTTTGTTGAAATTCAGATGGCTGTAGTTATGTGGCCTTGTAACAGGGCCACTGTTCTGTTCCATTGATCATGAGTCTGTTTTTGTATCAGCGCTGTGTTGTTTTCAATACTATGGCTCTGTAGTGTAACTTGCAATCAGGCATGNTGGTACCTTCCTCNGTACTCTTCTGTACAGGATTGCTTTGGCCAACTGGGGTCTCTCGTGTTTCCATATGAATTTGAAGATCGCTCTGTCTGTTTCTGTGGAGAATGCAACTGGAATCTGAGTGGATTGCATGAATCTGTAGATTGCTTTTGATAAGATAGCCGTCTCACAATTCTTGACTCTGTCAATCCCCAAGCATGGATCCTCCCAACCTCTAGTGTGGTCCTCATCTTCTTCAGGGGTTTGAAGTTTCACTGTGGATGTCTTTCACATCCTTGGTTAGGTTTATTCCAAGAGGGTTTTTGTTTTGTTTTGTTTTATGGCTATTATAAATGGAATTGCTTCCCTGATTTCTTTTTCAGTGTGCTTGTCATTACTATATAGAAACTAGTGATGTTGTGTGTTAGTTTTGTATGCCGTCCTCTTGCTGAAGTTCTAAAGGTGAAATCTTTAGGGTCCCTTATGTATAGAATCATATCAGCTGCACATAGAAACATTTTGACTTCTTCCTTCCCTACTTGTATCCTTTCATTTCCTACTCTTGTCCTCTTGGGTTAGCTGAGCCCTCTGGTACTAAACTGAATAAAAACAGAGAAAGTGGACACCCTTGTCTCGTTCTTGACTTTAGTGGAAATGCTCTGAGATTTCCTCAGTAATATAATGATGACTGTAGGTTTGCCATGTACATCCTTTAGAATGTTGAGATATGCTCATTCTGTTCCAGGTTCCTCGAAGACTTTTAATATGAAGGGATATTTGATTTTGTCAAAAATCTTTTCTGCGTCTATGGAGATGACCATGTGATTTCTGTCCTTGGGTCCATTTGTATAGTTAATGAAACGTATTGATTTACATATATTGACCCATCCTTGCATCTCTGTAACAAAGCCAAATTGATTGTGGTAAATGATCTTTTTTGGTGGCCTCTTGAATTCAGTTGACAAGCATTCATTCTGTTGAGATTTTCTCATCCTCTGTGTTCATTAGGGAGCATGCTCTATAATTTTCTTGATTGTTGTCCCATCTTAGTTTGCTTTTGGTGTCGGGCTAGCACAGTTTCACACAGAGAGCACAGTCTTGTCATTTCCTCTCCTGTGGAGAAGCTTGAGGAACATGGTGTCTGCTCCTCTTTGACTGTGATAAAATCCACCAGTGAGTCTGTTTGCACCTGGACTTCTTTTAGTCAGGAGACTTTTAATTGCTGTTTCAATCTCACTGCTTGTTACAATATGTTTAAATTGTTTGTCTCTTTTTGGCTTAATTTTGGTAATACACTTATCTGGAAATCAATCCAATTCTTTTACAGTTTCCAATTTAGTGGAACATATATTTTTCAAGATAAGACCTAATGATGCTTTTGATTTCATCAGTATCTGTTGTAATGGCTCCCTTTTTGCTTCCTGTTTTATAAATTTGGGTCTTCTCTTTCTTTTAGTTAGTTTGGCTAAGAGTTTGTTAATCTTATTTATCTTGTCAAAACAAAAAAACCCTTTTTCTTTCATTGATTCTTTGTATTTTCTTTTAAATTTCTATTTCATTAATTTTTGACCTGATCATATTGATTTCTTTCTTTCTAGTGACTTGGGGTTTGGTTTCTCCTTCTTCAGGAGCTTTAAAGGTATAGTCTTAAGGATTTACTTGCAATCCCTTTGAAATCTCTCTCTCTTTCTCTCTCTCTCTTCCTCTTCTTCTTTTTAATGAAAAGATTTTTAACTTTAAAACATTTTTCTGTCTATGTTTGTGTAAGTCAGTGTGAGTGAATGCCACCTGTGTCCGGGTGTATAAAGAGACCGGAAGAGTGCATCAGGTCCACTGGAGATGAACGTGTAAGTGTTAGTGAGCTGCCAGGTGTGGGTACTGGGAACTGAACTCAAGTCCTCTGCAAGAGCGGGACTTTTAACTTCTGGGCCATTTGTCCAGTCTCCTCTGGCTTATGTTGTTGTTTTTTTAATGTTTTTATAATTAAAACATTCAAATACAAAACAGCATGAAGCCAGATTAGCCAGACCCAGAGTCTGCCCTTCTTAACAATCTTCAACAGTCAGAAAAGATCCATCCTTCTCAGTGAGCTACACAGATACAGCTGCCAGCCTGAAGCCTTGGAACTTCACAATGGATTTTACACTCTCACTATCAAATATAATTTTATCCAATACAAAAAATACAAAAACCCATGACAGATTTAAAACTAGAAAAATGATTAGCTTTCTATCCTCTTCCGTGACTCGGATGTCCTTCCTCATTGCTAACGTGTACTCATCACTGCTCTCCTTTCTGCGTGTTCGAACAAACATTTGTTTACATACATGCATCTCTACGTATATCTAGTCCAGGCTAGGATCTACATAGGAAGGGAACATGCAGATTTGTTTTCTTTTTGAGACTTTGTGACCTACCTTAACATCATCCATTCTAAGTCCATCCATTTTTCCTGCAAGTTCTGTGATTTCATTTTTCTTTAGAGCTGAATAGTANTCCGTTTTATATACATGCCAGATTTTCATTATCTAGTCATCAGTTAATGAAACACTAGGTTGGTTTCATTACCTTGCTGTCTTAGTGAGGTTTCTCTTGCTGTAATAAACACCATGATCAAAAGCAACTTCAGAAAGAAAAGGTTTATTTCATTTTAGTTTGTGGTCCATCATCCAAGGAAGTCAGGGCAAGAACTCAAGAAGGGATCTGGAGGCAGGCTCTCTGGAGATTGCTGCTTCCTAGCTTACTTCCTCATGGCTTGTTCACTCTCCTTTCTTGTAGTACCTGGGACCACCAGTCCAGGGGTGGCACTGCCCACATTGGTTTGGGCCCCCCCCATATCAATTATCAATCAAGAAAACACACCACAGCATTTTCTTAATTGAGGTTCCTTCTTCCAAAATGACTCCAGCTTGTGTCAAGTTGATGTTAAATTTCCCAGCACACTGCTGTGTTCACTATAGTAGCAATAAGCATGAGTGTGCAAATATCTCTATGGTAGGATGTGAAGTTCGCTGATTATATGCACAGGGGTTAAATATAGGGTCCCATGGTAGAAATCTCCAAACTGATTTTCACAAAGTCTGTATTAATTTGCACCCCCATCAGCAATGCACATGGCCACTGCTTCTCCCCCATCCCCTCCAGCACTTGTGATCAGATTTGTTGATGGTAGCCATTCTGAATGGGGTGAGGTGGTTTCTCAAAGAAAATTTAATTTGCATCTCCATGATGGCCAGGGATACTGGACACTTTTAAAGATAGTTATTGACCATTTTTGTTTCTTTTCCTTTTTTATTTTGAAAGCTGTTTATTCGGTCTATTTTGCCCATTGGTTGATTGTCAGTTTTATTTCTTTGTTATTTAATTTCTGCCATTCTTCATAAATTCTGGATGTTAGCCCTTTGACTGAAACATGATGTAAAGCTTTTCTCACATTTGCAGGCTATCTGTGTGCCCTGATGATAGCTCTTTTGGCATGCAGACACTTGGTGTGTTTGTGTAATCCAGTCTGCTGTTATTAGTGCTGGTTCCTGTGCCGTTGGTGATCTTTGCAAAAAGGTCTTGCCTACCCCAAGGTCTTGAAAAGTCTTCTCAGTTTTCTTCTAGAAGTCTTAGTGTTTCAGGTTTTAAGTTAAGGCCATTGATCCATTTTGAATTGATTTTTGTACAAGGTGAAAGATCTGAATTGAATTTCATTCACCTGCCAGTAGATCCCAGTTTTGCCGGTACCATTGGTTAAATGGGCTGTCTTTTTTCTCAATGTATGTTTTTTGCCACCTTTGTAAGAACAAAACAAAACAAAACCAACCAAGTGGGTGTGCATTTGTGATTTTATTTCTGGGCCCTCTATTATGTTCTGTTGATCTATGTGTCTGTTTTTAAGCCAGTACCAGGCTGTCTTTATCTCTATAGCTCTGTAGTGAAATTTGTGGTCAAGTATTATGATATTTCAACAGTATTCTTACTACTTAGGATTATTCTGGGGATTTGTGGTCTTTCGAGGCTCCATATGAATGTTTGAATTGTTTTTTTCTAAATCTGTGAAATATGACATTGAAATTTTCAAATGTATTTCATTAAACCTGTAGATTAATTTTGGTTGTATATCCATTTTCATAATATTAAGTCTGCCAACCCATGGAATGTCTTTCCATCACATTGTGTTGCCTGTGGTTTCCTTTTTCAATGTCTTGCAGCTGTCATTGTAGAGGTCTTTCTAGTCTTTGGTTAGGTATATCCCTAAATATTTATTTATTTATTTTTGGAGTTACTTTGGTTGTGAGCCTAGCCTTTAACAGCTGAGCCATTCCAGCCCAATTTGGAATTATTTTGAATGGGATAATTTTTCTAATTTCTTTCTCTGAGTGTGTATTGTTGGTACATATGAAGGTATATATATATCTTCATATGTATATATATATAGTTGTATCCAGTGATTTTACTGTAAGTGTATGTTGATTAGCACAATAAAGAAACCTCAGAGGGGGGCATCAAAATTTGTCAATATTGTATTAAGGAATGACAAAAATTACTTCCTTTTAAAGTAGTTTAACCAAGAATAAGCTGAAATTTGAATTCTCTACTTCTCTTCCTATGTATTCCCATCTATCTGTAGTTTGTGGTTATTGGCCTGTCTATAGCCTGTCTCTCATGTGTGTTTGATCAGTCCCTGTTGCCTGTCCTGCTGTGCCTCTCCCTAACAAAGGGCTTTGCTGAACAGCANAGAGGACATGGTATAGGAAAGAGTAAGAAATTCTTCACCGAAATCCTTAACAGGGAAGACGTTACTTATCTGACACCAACTGATATACAATGTCACTCAAAGCCTCCAGTAGATGTTATCAACCTATATCCACGTGTTGCTTCCAACAGTTATGAGATATTTGTTTTGTTGAAGGTTGTACACATACATGCACACAAACACGCACACCCAAACATATACATTATTCTGGGTCACGGCATGAAAGAGGACATAATTTAAGATTAAAGCTGTGCATCAGGCTTAGGTTGTAAAATTGATTGCATAGGAAATCCAAGGCACAGCAAGCTTCATTACACTGTTTTTATAAAGGCAGGTTGAACTTAAACAATCTGAATACACAGTAGGATAGCTATTATATATAACCTTAACTTATCTCAAGGCATATCATTGACATGGTGGCAATGTCTGGATAAAGTTTAATCTTTTTGAAGGCAAAGGCAGTTTCAGAAAATTGTACGCCCACATGAATGTTTATTAGACCCAAGAGTTTTCTAGTAGATTCTGTAGGGTATTTTAAGAAAATAATCNTGCCATCTGCAAATAGAATAATAGTTTGATGTCTTCCTTTCCTATATTTATCCCCTTTCTGCTTTTCTCTTGTCTAATTGCTATAGCTACCCCTTTGAACACTCTATCACACAAGAGAGGAGAGAAAGCACCTTTGTCTCATTCCTGATTTTAGAGGAACTAATCTCAGTTTATCTCCATTTACAATAATATTGACTATAGATTTGTTCTACACAGTCTTTATTATTCTGAGATGTGTCCCATCTGTTCCCGAAGTCTGAAAATTTTTACCACAAAGGCATGTTAAACTTCATCGATGCCTTCTCAGCATCAATTGAAATGATCATGTGATTTCTGTCCTTAAGTTTGTTTATATGGTGTACTTATTTATTGATTTATGTATGTTGGATCAATTTTGCTCTTCTGTAAGATGCCCAGGGGGTTGTAATGTCTAACATTCTTCATGTGTTTCTGAACTCAGTTTACAAAGTGTTGAAAAATTTTGCATCCTTGTTCATCAAAGAAAAGGTTGGTGTTTCTTTTGTTGTTGATGTGTCTTTTCCTGGTTTTGATATGAGAATATTACTCTGCCTCATAGGATGAGTTTAGTAATGTTCCTTTGCTTTCTGATTGTGGAATAAGTTAAGAAGAGTTGGTATGAGGTCTTCCTTGAAAGTTTGATAGAATTCAGCAGTGACTGCATCCGATCCTGGGCCTTTCTGGGGGAGGCTTCGATGTCAGCTTTGATCACATTGCTTGTAATGAGTATCTTTGAGTCACCTATATCTTCTTGGCTTCACTTTGGTAAACTATATGAGTTTAGATATCTTCTATTTCTTCTGAGTTATCCAGCTTTTTAGAGTTTAAGTTTTTGTAGTAATCTCTGATAATATTCTGTATTTCATTGCAGTCTGTTGTAATAACACCTTTTTGATCTATAATTTTGTTAATTTATGTTTTTTCACTCTTTTTGTCAGATGGCTAAGGGTTTGTTAATCTTATCAAATTTGTTTTAAAAACCCAACTTTTTGCTTGGTTGATTTTATGCAGAGTTCTTTTAATCTCTGTTTCATTAATTTGTCTCCTATTCTTCTATTTAATATTAATAATCTGCTCTTCCTTGCTGTCTACTGTGTTTGGAACTGGGTGCTTGTTTTCTAGATCTTTGAGATGCATCATTAGGTTGTTTATTGGACGTCTGTAAGGTTTTTTTCTCATTTGTTTGTTTTTGTTTTTTAATATGAGCACTGACCACTCTAAGTTTTCCCCCTAGGACTGCCTTGGCTTCATCCCCGAGGTTCTGATAAGATGTGTTTTCATTGTCATTTTGTCTCTAATAATTGTAAAATTTCATCTCTGATTTGTTGGATGACTTCTATTTATTCAAATATATGCTGTTTAGTCTCTAAGTATTTTTATGTTTCCTGTAGTTTCTCATGCTTGATTTCTAGTTTTATTTTATTATGGTCTAATAAAGCACAAGTAATTATCTCAATTTGTGTAATTATTTTGTATCTGTTGAGACTTGGTTTCTGTCCTATGATACGATCAATTTTGGAAAAGGTTCCAGGTGATGCTGAGAAAATGTCTATTCCTTATATGTTGGGTAAGATATTCTGTATATATCTATTAAGTTTATTTGTAGTACACTTAAGCTCTACAGTTTCTTTACTTGTTTTTGGTTTGGAAAACCCATCTAATTATGAGAGTGGAGTATTGAAGTCCCCATGATCAGTGTGTCAGACCTCTATAGTCTTTCACCCTTTAGTGTGTGCTCCAGGTTGTCATGGGCTCTGTTACTTGATGCATAAATGTTCACAATTTTTATAGCTTCTCTATTAATTGTTCCTTTTATTAATATAATATCCCTTTTTATCTCTTCTACTTGGTGTTGGTTTGAAGTTTACTTTGTCTGATANAAAGGTAGCTTTCTTGTTTATGTTTTCCATTTGCCTGGTAGTTTGTTTTCCATCCTTTAATATCAGATTTTTTGATAACTTGGTAGCTAAGTGTGTTTCCTGGAAATAACATACAGTTGGTTCTCGTATTTTAATCCAATCCATTTGTCTGTATCTTTTTAGTGGTAAGATGAGGCCATTTGCACTTAAAGCTGCTATAAAAAGGAGGTTGCTATTTCATAGAAGTTCGTCAGGTGATGTTCTGCTTTATTGAATTATTGATATTTCTTTTTTCTCTTGTATTTGGTTTGAGGGTTTGCTGAGTTTTAGACATGTTTTTTTTTCCTAAGTCTAATTTGTTTGCCCACTGTGTTCATAAGATTTACACTTTCATAGTCAAATGAAGCAGTTTTTTTATTTTCCTCCCTATAAAGTATTCAATTAAGAATTTTCTGCAGTGCTGCCCTGGTTGTCATGAACCGTTGTAATTTGTGTTTGTCTTGAAATACCTCTGTTTCCCATCAACTTTGAAAGACAGCTTTGTGGGCTGCAGGATTCTTGGCCACAGTGTTTTACTTTCAGAGTTTGGAATGTTTCTTTCCACACCCTGTCAGGCTTACGGTTGCTGATTAAAACTCTGGGGTAATTCTGATATTTCTGCTGTTGTATGTGAGTGACCCTTTTTCCATGCTNCTTTTAGGATTATTTCTATACTTTGTGTTTTTGACATCCTGATTATAAATGTCATGGAGAGTTTCTTATGGTCTCGTCTATTTGGAGTTCTGTGTCCCTCTTGCATTTAGATGCCTGCTTTTTTCCATAAACTTAAGAGATTTTCTGCTATAATTTAACTAGTCTGTCTGTTCCATTTGATTTTACCTCTACTCCTTCTTCTATACTTTAAATTGTCAGGTTTGGCCTCTTGAATGCATCCCAGACTTCTTGAAAATCTCCCTCATGCTTCTTTCTTCCCCCTTATGTATTATCTGTCTATATTATCATTGCAACTTTATCCTCCATCCCTGAAATTCATTCCTCTACATGGTCTTGTCCATTAATTTTTTTAAAAATTTGACTGACCATCTCTTTCAAATTAAATATTTCTGTTTGCTTGTTTTCAATGTTTCTATTACCTTACAAAGTGCCCTCTGGCCCCTCTGAGCCAGAGGCCTGGTCCTCTGGATTCTTGTCTTTTGGGTTATAAGTCTTAGCCTTTAAAGGCTGAGCCATCTCTCCAGTCTGGTCCTCTGCTTTCTTAAAGCAGGCATTTACAGCTATAAACTTGTATCCCATAGGTTTTGGTAATGTGTCTTTATTACCATTAAATTCTGGGGATGACTTCCCCAAAGACCTATTCATTGCTCAATAGTTTGTTGTTTAAACCCCATGAATTTTGTATGTTCTGGGATTTCTCTTGCTGTTGACGTATAGTCTGATTCTACTGTGATCAGAAAAAAATATAAGGAATTATTTCAGTTTTTCTATATTTGTTAAGACTTGCATTATATCCTAAAATACAATCTCTTTTTAGAGAAAGTTCCATGGGCTGCTGAAGAAAAAAGTATATCCTACAGTATTTGGATAGAATATTCTGTAGATGTCTGTTAATCATTTGGTCAATGATTTAATTCAGACATTTCTTTGTTTACTTTTTGTTGGGGTCATCTGTTGATTAGTGAGAGTGAGGTATTGAAGTCACCCACTAGGATTGTGCTGGGTCAATCTGGGATTCTATANATGGTAATATTTATTTTATNAAATTGGAGATACTTGTGTTGGGGCATATATGTTTAGAATATAATNTCTTCTTGAATTATTATTCCCTTAATCAATATGAAATGACTATCTTTATCTTTTCTCATCAGTTTTTGTGTGAAGTCAGATATTACAGTGCCTGCTGGTTTCCTAGGTAAATTTGCTTGGAATATCTTTTTATATTCTTTCACCCCAAGGTAGTTAGTGTCTATCCTTNGTGGTGAGATATATTTTGTAAAGATAATAGATGGTCCCTGTGTTTTGATCCATTCTAATAGTCCGTGTCTTTTGATTGGGGAATTGAAACCACTAATATTTAGAATTATTGTTGAAAGTTGTGTATTGATTCCTGTCATTCTGTTTATTTTGTAATGGTTGGATTGCTTTCCTTTGTCTCTTGCTTAGAGCCCTATTCTAGCCTGGCTTGTTCCTTCCTGTGCCCTTCTTCATGGGGAGACTCATTTGCCCTTTAGTCTATAGGATTCTTTCAAGTGTCCTCTGTTGAACTGGCTTCATGGTCATAAATTCCTTTCGTCTATTTTTATCATGGAAACTTCTTATTTTTCCTTTAAGTGTGACAGATAGTTTTGCTGGGTATAGTAGCCTAGGTTTGCAAGTTGCTGTTATCTTCTAGAGCTTTAAATACAGGATTCAAGGCCTTTCTGTCTTTCAAAGTCTTAGTTGTATAATCTGGTGTGCCTCGGTACTTCTCTCTTGCCGCTTTCAACGTACTATTTTTGTTCTCTATAGTTAGTATTTGAAGTGGCTATTCTTGGTTGTCAATTTGACCACATCTAGAATCAACTAAAACCCAAGTTGCTGGGCATACCTGTGAGGGTTGTTTGTTTTTATAATCAGAGTATTTATTTGAGGTGGGAAGACCCACCTGAATCTGGCTATACCTTCTAGTGGCAGCCCACATAGAAGGACACAGAAGAAGAGAGCNCTTGCTATTTGCCTGCTTGCTGTCCCACTGGCAAGTTTGTCTATCCTGTTGNNGCAATCTTTATTCAATCCAATGTCTTCAGGATTCTAATGTTGATTGAAGACTAGCGGCTCTCCGGGAATCTTCCAGGCCTCCAGCACCAGATTGGGACTGCTAGACATCAGCCCCATGGACTGAACAAGGACCAGATTCTCAGCATTTCCACTGTGAGATAGCTACTGTTGGACCACAGCCTGGAGCCAGTCTAACAAATCTCATTCATTCTATCAATTCTGTTCNTTTAGCATTTTAATTATAATATGGGGAGGGAAGGNTCTTTCCCGGCCTTGTCTGTTTAGTGTTCTAAATACCTCCTGTATCTGAATTGGCATCTTATTTCCTAACTCTGGGAAATTTTATGCTTTGATTCTTTTGAAAATGTTTTCTATGTCTTTAGAATGAGATTCTTCTCCATTTTCTCCGCCTGTAACTCATGCACTTTGTCTTTTCAGAGTTTCCTGTATCTCTTGGAAACTCCACCAGTCATTCTTTTTTTGTCCTTTAATTTATTGGACTCTTCCTGTTGCCCAGTCTTCACACTCAGACACTCCGCCTCCTCCTTGCCTCATATCGTTCCTGAGATCCATCCACCCTAGCTTTCTCCTGGCTTGTTAGACTTCGTTTCTAGCATCTCAGATGGATTTGCCTCATTATTTCCATCTCTTTGTGGTTTGGTATCATCTGCCACCTTCCTTATTTAATTCAGCCGTTTGTTTGTCTTTGAACACACTTATCATCATCATCTGAGTTCTCTATCTGGGATTTAATTATGTTGTCTTGGCTTTTTGTGTTTCTTAAGTTAATGAACTGGGATTTATGAACCCGATGCTACTTCTTTACTTGGCTTAACGTTTTCAGCTATATTTGCAATGTTCTAATGGGATTTGAAGGTGGTAATTCAGAAAATAATTCTTCACTCCAGAAGCTCCCNGTACCTGGTGTAATAAGCTGTGTCATAGCTCCTGAGTAGGTATTAACTGGGAGCATTCACAGCTGTTTGGTATTGTCACAGTAGCTAAATAATGACAGTGACCTCTTAGATGTAAAAAAAGCTGAAGGAGGCTGGGAGTAGTGGTGCACACCTTTAATCCCAGCACTCAGGAAGCAGAGACAGGTGGATCTCTGTGAGTTTAAAGCTAGCCTGGTCTACATAGTGAGTTCTAGGACAGCCAGAGATACACGGAGAAACCCTGTCTCAGTAAAATGACTGGAGGATGAACAACCAAGGATAGTATAGATTTTAGTTAATTAGGAGTTGGGGGGCTGGAGAGGTGGCTCAGAGGTCAAGAGCACTAACTGTTCTTCCAGAGGTCCTGAGTTCAATTCCCAGCAACCACATGGTGGCTCACAACCATCTGTAATGAGATCTGGCGCCCTCTTCTGTATACATAATAAAGTGTCTGTAAAAAAAAATTAGGAGTGGGAGGGGATAGGTAAGTAAGGATAAGGATTAGAACAAGATGGGGTGGGTAGCAANAAGAATTAAGTATTAGAGAAACTTTGAAGAAGAGAAAAAAGTCGAAGTGAGTAAAGCAGTTGAGAGAGGAGAGTTGGGTACTATTAGGTCCACAGATTTTAGGGATTGTTAAACTATGCATGGTTATAACTAAGAAGTAAAAGGAAGAACTAGAGCTATCTCAGTGGTTAGAGCACTGGCTGCTCTTCCAGAGGACCCAGGTCCAGTTCCCAGCAGTCACGTGGTTGCTCACAACCATCTGGAACTCTGATGCCCTCTTCTAGCCTCTGCGGGTCCCAAGCACACACGTCACACACAGACATACAGGCAGGCAAAAACACTTGTAGACATACAATAAAATAATAAAATTAAAAATATTTGAAAGAAGTAGAAGGAGGAAGACAGACAGACAAGAGAAGGAAAGGAAGGAAAAGCCTGGGAGTGTGTGAACCCAGGGGAATGATAAAGTATACGGTCTAGCAGGCAAGGTGGAGAAACATGAAAACAATCCCACAGTAACCAAGCAGCGCACAAACGAAAGCCAAGCCACCATGAGCCACATATGTAAGAGCAGAAGGTCAATTCATTAAAAACAAGAGATAAAAAGCATACCTGGGGGACGAATTACTGACAGAGCGCTGCTGAGCTGAAAGATTGCATTCTCAAGTCCCTCTGGTTCCAGTGGGTTCCGTGTGGTGCCATGTAGCAGAGGGAGAGGGAGAGCTGTCGGTCTCTCCAGCCTGAGCTCTTGTGGATCTCTGGGGCTCTGGNAGCTGCAGGCCTGATTCCCAGTGGTTTCTGGCCCCTAGCTGTCCTCTGGACCCTTGACATCCTCCTGTCCTGTGGTATTCCCGGATCCTTCTGCTTTCATGGGCCCTGAAATGCTCTCTGGCCCCCTGTTGCTTAATTTTTAAGTACTTTATATATTCTGGGCATTGATCCCTGTCAGAATTGTACCTGGGAGAGATCTTCTTCCCTGTAGCTGTCTGTTCACTCTAGTAATTGTCTCCTTTGCTGTGGGGAGCTTTTTAGTTTGATACAAGTCCATTTGTCAATTCCTGCTATTATTCCCTGAGCAGTTGGAGCCCGTTCGGAAAGCAGTCATCTATCCTGTGTCTAGAGGTGTTTTCCCACAGTAGTGCTGGAGTTCCGAGTTTATGTTAAAGTCTGTAACACCTTCCGAACTGGTTTTGGTACAGAGTAAGGAACGGGTGTGAGCGCACATGCACACATGCACACACGCACACACGCACACATGCACCCTCACTCATGAAAGAATTAGATAGCTGTCACTGTGAGGGTTCATTTCTAGGTCCTCTGTGCTATTCCTTTGGTCTGTATGTTTGTTTTTGTGATGGTACCACGACATCTGTGTTCCTATAGCTCGATACTATAATTTGAGATCAGACATTGAGATCTTTCCTTTTCAGGTCTTTTGTTCAAGATTGCTCTTTCAAATTCTGGATCTTTTGTGATTCATTTTAACTTAAGATTTATTTTTCTAGTTCTGGGAAGATTATCTTTGGAATAGTGGTGATATATTATTGAGCCTATAGATCCCTTTTGATCATATAGCCATTTTCACAGTGTTAATATTTTTATATTACTATTATTTTCTTTTTATGTGTATGGATGTTTTGTCTTATGCCACCTATGTGCTCATTGTCTGTGGAGGCCAGAAGTGGGTGCTAGATCCCCTNGATGTAATTCCAGCCCTCTTCTGAATTTTTTTGTTTAATGTAGGCTCTTAAAACTATAAATTTCATTTTTAGAATTGTCTTCATTGGCTCCCAAGTTATGGGAAATTGTGTTTTCATTTTTATTTAATCTTCATTGGTCCACCACTCAGTCAAAAGTATGTTATTCAATCTCCCCATGTTTATATTGTTTCAGTAGTTAATTTTACTATTGATTTTTAATTATGTTCCATTATGGTTTGATAAAATACAAGAAACTATTTCAGGTCTTTTTGTTTTTTATTTATTTATTGCATTTGTTAAGACTTTCTTAATGGCCTGAAATGTGAGAGTTTTAGAGAAATTTTTAGGAACTTCTGAGACTAATGTACATTCCTAAGCTGCTCAGTGAAATAGTCTGTGGCCAGAAGATGTCTTTTAAGTCCATTTGGTCTCTGTTGATGTTTAACTCTGTAATCTCTTCGTTGCTTATTTTTGGGTGATCAATCTTCTGATGAGGGCAGGGAAGTGAGATGACCAGCTCCTGCTATGTCTGAGCCCATCTGCTCCTGTATGTCCAGTACTATTTGTTTTATGAAATCGGACGCCCTGCTACAGCCATATTACCCTGAATATGCCTGCTCTTGTCTGAAGTTGGGTGTCCATATACTTAGAACCTCATGGACCGTCCCCTTCACGACTATCCNGTGTCCTATGTTTTCTTCTCTGGCCTCTGGCTCTCCGTTCCAGTCTTCACTCACATCCCAGCTAGCATACTTCTCCCTCTTCACTGTTTGCTCTGCACCTCCCTCAGTGCTTTCTTCCTCAGCTTCCCTCTGTGGTCTCTGGCTCCTGTCTCTCAGCAGCTTGCACTTCCAATCTAAGCAGATTTGCATCTGTGAATGAATCTAAGTCATACAGACTTCCTAGGTTCACAGTGATTCCTGGCAGTGTCACTCACTCGGCCAGTGAAAGTAGAGAGGCCTTTGGGGCTTGGAGATAGGCAAGAAGGGTTCTTGTTTCTTCCTAACCAAGAGATCTGACTGCCAGCCCTCTTCCAAAACAAGTCCCCAGTCTCTTACCAAGGAGCAAGACTGGATTTCAGGGCACCCTTTTTCTGGGATCTTCTTGCNGGGTGGCGCAGGGCTCTCCTGTCTTAAGCTTTATTTTCACGGGAACCAGCTGTATGCTTAGGGGCCCCCTTGTTCTTTGCTCACAGCCGGGGCAGGAGGGGGGAAATTCTCTTCCATCCCCACTGTTTTGCTTACCACCCTATCCTAGGGTCTATTTTTTGTTTTGTTTTTGTTTTTTTATATGCACCCAAAGTTCAGTATTTCTGGACTTCAAGTGGCNTCTGTCTACTGATTTTTGTCCTCTGTCCTCTCTGCACAATTCTCACTTCTCCCTGTAGCCACACATCTAACATTTTGTTTCAGATTTGTGGCAACCTGGGGAAGTGCTAGGTGTGTCACCCTCCCATCATCCCTCTTTGCACCCATCCTAGAGTGAGTAGTTTTGCTGGGTATAGAACCCTGAGCAGACAGTTTAATGTCACGTGTTTAAAAGCACTNTCCTGGTTTGTGACAACTNTTCTCAGGTAAGGAGTCTGAAATTCTTCCTGCTGTCAAATGTAGAATTTTCCTCTATCTGCTTTCGAGATCTGCCTCTGTCTTTGGTTTTTGCTGGCTTCATTATGATGCATCTGCATGTTGGTTTCTTTGAATTTAACCTGGTTGAGCCTTCTAAGCTTGAACTTGTATGCTAATTCCTTTTATATTGAGAGCCACTGGTAGCAAAAGTCCATGGGGTACACAGCAGTGACAACATTTGGGGAAGCTCAGCAGGTGAAGATGCATAGTGCACACTGACAAAGAAGCCAACAGACTCTTGCTGATTGTCCCCTGGCCTCCACATGTGTACTGTGTGACACACACTCACACATACACACAAACACACACACACACAAAATAAATAAATGTAATAGGTTTTTATTTTTTGAGATTATAATATAATTACATAATTTCCCCTTCCTTTTCCTCCCTCTAAATCCTCCATATACCCCATGCTCTCTTTCAAATTCATGGGCTCTTTTTCAATAATTGTTATACGTGTGTATGTGTGTGCCTGTGTGTGCCTGTGTGTGTGTGTGTGTGTGTATTCCTAAGTACATGAATATAATCTACTCAGTCCATATAATGTTGGTACAAAGACTGTTTTTTTCAGCCCTCAGCATTTCAACACGGCTGCCTAAGCATGAGCTGAACCAGGACAACAGCACTAGACAAGCTAGCATGGGCAGGGGAAACCTCACAAGGGCTCAACCATACATAAAGAAATTTTAAAGAANAATTTGGGCTGGAGTTTGGGCTCAGCAGTTAAGGGCATGTACTGCTCTTGCAGAGGACCTGAATTCAGTTCCCAGCAGCCATGTCAGGNGCCTCACAACTGTCTGTAACTCCAGCCCCAGGAGATCCAGCCCTTCTGACCTCTGTGGGAACTTGCACTTACGTAGGCACACAGAGATAAACATAATTGAAAATAAAATTTAAGAAAAAAGAAAAATATTTCTCTGCATCCATCTCTTTATTGAGTTCAGGGACAAGCATTGGGCATTCCCACACTGTCCCTCATATCCTGGAGTCACTCATCTCCTGAAACACGTTGTTTCCCTCTCAGTTTTTCAGACTGGANATTTCGGTTGCTCTTGAGCCAACTTACTGACTCTGTCCCCATCTTTCTCCATCTTCTTCATTCTGCTGTGACCTACTCTGTGTCATTATTTCAGATACCGCCCCCCCCATTCTAAAACTTTGATCTAGCTGGTTTCTAATTAGCCTTTGATTTTGGTAATAATTTTTCATTTACAAAAATTGTCAAGATGAGTACAGTCTATGTCTACCTATCCCTCACTCCACCAGTTTCTCTGTGATGCTAATGCCCAGGCCATGCTATAGCATGATATGCCCATCAAAGCTAATGCTGGCTTGATGCCCTTGGTGACCACGGTGCCTTGGGAAGACCCAGACCCCAGTCCTTGCAGAGATTGCCCCAGTTCTTGGTGCTCACATCCTTTGTCCTTGTCACTGGCCTAGGATGCCACATCACAGTCAGTGGCTCTCTTTTCTAGTTTTTCTTCCTTTGTTAAACTTTGATTTTTTTTTCATTTATAACAAGATTTTCAGTGTTACCTAAGTAAAGATGGCGCAGATAGCTGATTTTCAGTCTTTGTTAATTTCAACATCTACCACCTCGTGGCAGCTTGGCTATGACTTTTTTTTGTTTGTTTGTCTTGTTGTTGTTTGGTGTTCTTTTGTTTTGTCAGTTGACTTTCTTCTTGATAGACTAAGTAATGTTTAATTTTTATCCTAGATGTCTGTCTATGGTGTGCAAGAAGAGTGGGTCCTGTTAAGAACCGTTTGGAGAGTATAGTTTCCTCTCCTTCCTGNTGTTCTCTCTCCAGTCTTCCTCTCTATTTCCTCCCCTCTCCCCTCTCCCCACTTCTCTTGCTCCTTCTCCTTTCATCCTTCCCTGTTTCTTCTTCCACACCCTTCTGCCTGCTCCTCTTCCTTTCCCTCATATCTAGCAACCAGTCCCGTTCACCGCAAGCTCCTGGTTTCTTCCTGTGGATGGTGGCTCTAGTGTCAGCTNTATCTTCAGAGTGTTTGTGTCTCTCAGAGACTAGCCCGGGCTGGAGTGATGGTGATGTTGTTGTTCAGACCTTTGACCTCCAAGTGCTTTGGCATTGCAGTGTGGGCAGGAAGAACCGGGTTCTTCTGCTAGAGTCCAGCTGTTCCTGCCAGGGACCAGAGCATCTTCAGGGGCAAAGCTCAGGCAGCATGCTTCTCCCTTGTATATCTGTTACATTTCCCATTGCTTTGACAAAAGCAACTTAAAGGTCAAAGGATTGGTTTAGTTTATAGTTTAAAGGGATACTGTCCATCATGGCAAGAAGCTGCAGCAGTGGGAGCCTAAGGCATCTGACGGTTTGTGGCATCAGGAAGCCCTNTCTCTCCTTTTTATGTACTNGGTGAGTGTTCCCTTCCTTGGTTAAACCTCCCTGGAAACACCCCCATAGATACCCACAAGTGTGTTTCCATGGTGACTCAACATTCAGTCAAGCTGACAATGGAGATTGACCATCATACCTCAGTCCCCTCTTCCATTTTTAGGCAATTGGCTTTTGTATTTGTTGAGAGTTCACATTTGTTTCTGGTTTTCCAACAACCACTGACACAATGCTTGGCCCTTGGGGGGTCTCCTGAGAGGTGCAAATGTCTACTGTTTTCTCCAGTGACAAGAGAAAGGGCTGAGTTGTGATGGATGGAGTCATTGGGGCAAAAATCACATGGCCAGGATGTGGAGGAGCCTCAAGGGGGTACAGAGCAATGTCCTGGCACACCTTAACTATGCACTGCGTAGAACCTACATTTACACCAGTGGCTCCTGTGTGTGAGAATGGGTTCCAGGCTCCTGGGTGAGTGGAGACAGCCTTTGATGATGTGCAGCCTGGGCTCCCGCACAGATGTGGATTCTGCCAAGCTCTTCTCTGCTCCTAACTCCTTGAAGGCTTCTATGGCCCTCAGAGTGCAGCTCAACACCCTCTACAGCCCACCTCCCCACTTCATGGCATCCTTTCATCCTATCCTGTTTTCCAACTCCAGGGGCTTCTGTGCTGTCCCATCAGCCTGTCNCTGCCTTTCCAGCTGCACATACATTTCCTTCTGTCTGGATGGATTTTCTCTATCTTCTGCTCCATTTAAACTTGCATCTCTGTACTCTTAGCTCAATTAGCTGATC